>VZTT01018439.1:0-12114 GCA_013400855.1 Buphagus erythrorhynchus | reverse complement strand
ATATATACTATTTATTTATTTTGAAATATATATGTATTTCTTGGTATGAATGAGTTTTGCTTTCTTGATCATACAGAGGGGAAATAAAGCACTAAACCCCTGGAAGGATGACTGCAGAAGCACCAGACCCATCCTCCACCTGCTCTTGAACAGGTTTAAGGATGCAAGAAGCAACATTTTATTCCCTCTGTCAAGGAGCTTGAAAGCAAACCTCTCCCCACTCCTGTAACACTTCTCTGCATCCAAGTTTATGGTGCTGCTTGGAGATGAAGGTGGTGTTTGTTCAATGCATGACTGACAAATCTGCCTCCAGACTTCACAACTCAAGGAGTTGGATATCACCACAAAAAAAACCCAAAAACAAAAACAAAAACAAAAACAAAACACCCAAAAAACAAAACAACAACAGCAAAAAAAACCCAAAAAACAATAAAAAAGAAATTGAGTTCTTCTCTCAATGTATCAAATAATTTTAATTTTTTTAAAGATACAGTAAGGCAGGTGATGCAAAGGATTATAAACTTTAAATATAAGAGTTTCCATCAAACCAGTTTGCTGGAAGGAGTATCCCCAAGCACATATCTGAGCATAGGGATTGATTTTCTGAGACAAGGGGATTTCTAGGGATTAAATCTAAGGGGCTGTGGCACTGTTAGGGGGAGCTTTGTGAATAAGAGAAATGAGAGGGAACATTTCTGCCCCCAGGTCAGAGGAGATCTCTAGAAAGTGCCAGATATCTGAAACCAGGACAATAAATCCTGGTTTCAGGGGCTCTCAGTGGGGTCTGTGTTATCCAGCCAAACAAAACTTGGATCCTTCTCCACAAAGAATTGAGGTAATGTCATCCCCACTTATCTTCTAATGAGCTCCCAACTTAAAATAATCACTCACAGCACAAATATTTAACATCCCTTGGAAAAGGGAGTCCTCCAATCTGTGCCAGTCTCTTTTTCCCCAAAACCCACATGAGCTGTGCTGTGTGAACTTGTTGATGTGCAGAACTGAGCAACACTCAAAGCAATGCTAGACACTCAGAGGAATGCTAAAAATGCTAAAAATACCCTCAGTTATCAGCCAAACACACCAATATATCTGTTTGGGAAAAGATTAGAAACCATCAGAGATTTAGTTCAATTGGAATTAGCAGGACAAGCCCTTGCCCAGTGGAAGTTCTGCCATCATCTTCTGGTAACTGCAACCCTCATCCATGTGTCAGCCTCAATGTCAGCTCAAAAATACAAATATTAAAATATTAGCAATGATTTTGTATGCAGAGCCATTTAATGGACTTATTGCCATTTTAGGAGCCTGCCAGCATTTTGTATTTTCTGCTGGCACCATGACTGCATTCAGTGGTGTGTTTGCAATGTCTGTTCAGGATAGTTAGGCAAATTCATTAGTTCTAGCTCAGTAGTGCAATATTTCCAATATTTTGATGTTTTTTCTTATTACTCCTTCTCTAGTGTGGTTTTTCCTCCAGTATGATGTACAAACAACTTTGAAGGTGACCTGCAGGCTCTGGATTGCCAGCACCCTCCTGTTCCAGTGGTGCTGTGCCCTAAAGTTTGGCAGAAAGTCCCTTAAAATCACCTCTGTGCCATGGAGTTTGTGTCTGAATTAATTTGGCTTTTTCCCCAAGGCAATGAACAGCAGAAAGCAATGGGGAGCAGGTCCCTGGGTGGCTACAGTGCCCTGGGAGGTGCTGTGCTTCAGAAAAAAAACAAACCAGATCCAGGTGCTGCAGTAAAAGTGGTTTTTGTTCTTCCTTTCACAAGAGGAAGAACATTAAGCACTGATGTTCTGGCCTTGTTCCACCTCGTTCTGCCTGCCCCAGGTTTTCTCTGCAGCTGGGATTGCTCCCCACGTCCTGCTTTTGGCTCAGACAGGTTAATTTTCTTCACAGTTCCTGGTATGAGGCTCATTTTTGGACTTGTGGCCAAATTTTGACAACACAGGGATGTTCAGATCACTGAGAACAGCACTTTTATATTCACACAAAAGGGCCTTCTGTGCTTTGGAGCCACCAGGAAGGAAACTGGGGGTGCAGGAGAAACTGGGAGGGTGCAGAGCCAGGACAGCTGATCCCAGTTTTCCAGAGGGATATTCCATGTCCTAGGGCATCAGGCTCAGCAACAAAAGGCAGAAAAAAGGAGGAGATGGAGTGGGAAATGTTCAGGGCTGTGGTATTTCTCTTCCCATTAAAAATTGTGCAAGATGGAGTTTGGCTTTTCCAGGAATGGCCAAACATCTGGGATACAGGGCATGAACTCCTTGCCCTGCTTTTTTGTGCACTCAGCTGCTGTTTCACCTCTGAAACCATCTTGATCTCAGCCTTTTTCTCACTTTGCTGCTTTGATCCCAATCTGCAGGGTGGGAATGCCACAGCAAAGCCACAATTCCAANGCTCCAGGTAATGAAGTCATTTACCCCAAGTTTGCTCCCCCAATTCACTTTTGTTTCCATCTCTGGGGCCTGAGGCAGTGAGGTGTCCTTGATTGCCAGGCTGGAGAGGAATTGTTGTGTGTGAGCAGAATGGGAAAGCAGCAGCTGACACTGTGTGTGGAGTTTAGAGTTACACACTAAAGAACTGCAGGAGTACAAATACAGGAAAAATAGAAAAGCTAAAATCCTAAGGCATCATTCCCACTGATGTTCAGGAAGTTGCTGCTTAATTTGGAGTAAATATGAGCTCCAAGGGGGATTTGTGCTGTGTTTTTTCCTCTCCCACACGTGTGATTTCCCAGCCAGCAGGAGCACACAGAGCAGGGATAAGAGCAGGCACTGCCACTTGGTGCAGCTTCTGAGAGTGGCTGCTCAGCCACCACCACCTTGAGCTTGAGGTTCATGTGAGCAACATCTACAAGGGAGGAAGTGAACTCCAGCAGCTGGAAATATATTTTGATTGCACTCTGATTAATTTCCTGGGGAGAGGGTGAGATGCTCTTGTTTTACAAAAATGTGGCACAGTATTTTTTGTCCTCCTCTGAAGCTTTCCAAGCTGTATCCTTGCAAAGACATTGAAGTCCTCCACAATGGGTTTTCAGTTTCAGTTTATTTTGGGACTAACTCTAACCCCAAAAATGGGATATCTGTACACATTTTATGACCATTCTAATGATCTCTTTTCTGCTGGCCATAGGTGTCTGACAAAGGGAAGCCCCCTTGCAAAAGCAGTTCTAAAATCAATTTTAGCTGGAAGAACAGGAGGGAGAGGGCAAAAGCAATTAAGCAGCTACAAGAGAATTGATTTTCACTGGGATAATAAACAAGTATTCTGTATTTCTCTGTTGAGTTGTGTTCTACTGATAATGTTGATTGTATAGTCCCATTAGCACAGTGTCACATATTTTGCTGTCTGTATAAAGTTATTAAAAAATAATTTCATGTGTTGGAAACCCTCCAAACAAACACCACATGTGCACACACTCAGGAATACATATCCCAGCAGGAGTTAATGTTAAAAGCACACTGACAGCTAGCACTGCTTTTCTATGGATGGTAAAAAAAAATCAATTTTTAAAAGTCTTTTCAATCCTTACCCTGTAATTTCCTGCTCTCCACACACTCCAGCCCTGTAGCAGAGATAGAAAAGCAGCAGCAGCAGTTTGGAAAAGGAAATTTCTATTTCCCAGCACCATGTCATCAGTGCCCCATCCTAGCATGGGAAGATAGAGGTGTAGCAAGAGCGAGTGTGGCACAGATATGTGAGGAATTCTTCCAAAGGGGCACCAGGAGCTCGTTCCAGGACTTCTGACTGGGATTTGCAGACAGCAATGTTTGTGTCTGTGCCTGTGCAGACTTCATGGAGCATGAGCCATGTGACAGCCACAAACTGGCTGTGCACAGCAAGGCATAACCCCTGCTCAGGGCTGTAAACCTTGCAAACCTGGTTTTAGCAGCCTTGAAACGCTTCCAAACTCACCCAGAAGTTTTTGAGTATTTTCTCTGACCTTCATTGTCAATACAACTCCCTTAGCCCCATCCACCACAGCCAGAGCTGGAGTTCAAACACTTAAAATATAGATTTGATGGGGGTATCCCAGCAGCTGAGTGTGTGGGGAAAGAAATGTCTTAAGGACCAGAGGAGCCATGAAAATAAGCCATGAACTTCAGCACAAACACCATCAAAGCAGCCAGCTTTCCCCAGGCGTGTTTCATCCTTCTCCCTTCACACACAGCAGCTGTGACCCCTCCTCTGCTGTTATTGACAATTTTGAAGTGGTTTAAAAATCACCAAACTGTGTTCCCACAACCCCAAATATTCATTAACTCCACCCTGCAGGCTGTTCCTGCCCTGTGGGCTGCCCAGCATGGATGGTGTGGATTGTTTGGATTACACAGCAGGGACTGAAGAGCCCTGTGGCTGGGAATTCCAGGAAGTTTCCAGGGGTGGCATTTCCAGCAGTCTCAGCCATCCACTGCCCCTCTGACTGGTCCCAAGCAATCCAGGAATGCCCTGGTAGCTGATTTCTGCAGCTCATGGCAATTCCATGGCATGGGACACGCTGGGGATGCTCCATTTCAGCATTTAATTCCAGCAGCTTCTCCACTTGCTTAAATCACAATTGATGGAGTTTCCTCTTAAAACTCCTTACTCCATCCTACAAACCAATTTCAATCACTAATGGGCATTTATTCCAGTTCTTGCCAGAGAAGCACCAGTGGAGCAGTAGCTGTAATGCAAACTGAATTTGTTAGTGAGATAGAAAAGCTAAGATTGCTGAAATGTGTGATTTCAAGTGCCTGTCCCCAATAAATGGGAAAAGGATTTCTCTCTGGGAAGTGCTGAGCAGCAGTGCTCTGGAAACCTGGTTCCAGTCTCTCAAATTGAGCACCCAGAATTACCAAGTTCTTTTGAAAAGGTGTCCCATGTCATTTCAGAAAGAGCCAAAAAGGCTTGCAGTCTTTATTTTCTGTCTTTTTTAATAAGGACTTCCCAAAAGTTCAGATGCAAAGTTAGGAATTATTTGAGGAAAACAGAGCACACCTTTTTAAAATTTGTTTTCAGCAGGCAAATAGAAATGTTTTCACCACACTAAGAGATTGCTGGTGTAAAGATAATTTCTGCCTTGCTCTGATAAGAACATTTAAAATAAAAGCCCTGTGGGTAAGAGATAAAGTTGAAAAAACCAAAGCTGATAACACTAATTAGCTATTCATGTAGAGAAAAAGGACACCGAACTTGAAAACAAAAATATGTTTGAGATTCCAAATTGTTTTCCACTTTTTATGAGCTGGCATAAAATCCTCATGAGACTGGTTTGTTTGAAGAGTGATGACTGAGATAAAAATGATCAATGTAATTCTGGGTTTGAAAGTCAGAGTTTGGGATTGATCCTATCCCTCAGAGAGATAAACATGATCCATCTTACACTGCAATTGTTTGTACCCTTACCAGTGGGCAGGAACACACAGAAGTCTTGGAAAGCCAAAGCTGTAACTTCAAAAGATTTATGATTTCCTTGGGAGGATGAGGGAAGGGAAGGCAGGCAGCACAGCTGTTTCTGCAAATGTCTTCTTGCTTCATAAAAAAGATTCAAAGTGAACACAAATTATATTTATATAATATATATATATAAACTATAGCTCCTGCTGTCCAGTGATGTTTGGAGTTCAGAATCATTTCAAACCTTCTTTTTTTGATGGTATTTTAATTCTCTGCTGACTTCCCTTCATTCTCCTGCTTGTCTCTGCCTTCACCAGCCATAAAAAATGGCCTGGCAAATGCATTCTGAGAAGGTTAAATGTTGTCAAGCACCTGCTCCTCTTGGTTAATGTCTGCAGGAGTTTATTCCCACTTCCTAAAAATGCTCTTCAGTGTGTGATGGATGGTGTCTAACACCAGCTGTCAACAAATCTCATCCCTTAACACAATAAATATTACTCACTCTCCCCTAAAATGAAATAAATTAACCAGCTTTCCCTTTTCCTGAGGCTAACTGGGAACCTAACTCTGCTTTTTGTGGGAAGCAGGATCAGGAGGATTCTGTGGCAGTGCTGCTTTGGACAAGGATTTTTCACAGCTCGTTTTATTGTCCTGTGGCCTCAGAGGTGGCAGCACCAGCCAGGGAATGTCACTCCAGGTGAGAGTGGCTGCAGTGCTGCTGCCCTGGAGCTCTGCTGGGACAGCTCAGACACCAAATTCCCAATCCTGCCTGAGTCTGCTGCTTTCAGCAATGGGAGCCAGCAGCTGCCTGGATTTTAGTCCTGGACTTGGCCTCACCAAGGTGTCACTAGGAGAGCACACAGGGGTTTGTGGAGAAGGAAACACTTCCCTACCTGCCAGCACCTCCTGTGGAAAATCTCTCAGGACAGAGGTGGTGGCAGCTTCCTAAACAAGGAGCAGCAAATCGTCCTCTGATTTGTGAGAGGTGCCAGTGAGGAGCTCTTTATTCCACCTGGGTTTTACATTATTAGCTGAGAGCTCTGGAGGTGAATCTGAGCAAGGTGAGAGGGGCAGCTGGCCTGGAAACCTTGGCAAATATCAGCAGCTTTTGGTAGCCAGTCAATATTCCTGCTCGTGGTTGAGACAATTTTTGTGTGCTACACTACTCCAGGGTCCAGCAGGATTCGTGATAGCAAAAATCAAAGCAGTTTTTAAAGTTATTTCCATCTATAATTATTTTGTAGGAAGTATCCTGAGCTCACCCCAGACTAAGGAGTCATTTCAGATGAAACTCCAAGTTTCATTAATGGAATTTTCATTTGATAAAAGAAATAACCTAATTTTTGCAGAAGCTGCTGAATGCTCCTCCCTTAAGGAAAATTGTCCTGAGGCTGGGTCCATCCAAGAGCTCTGTGTGTGGAAAGAAAGAACACCACTAAACCAGAGTCACCTGCAATGCTGGTGCTCTGCTGCTCTCTTTTTATATTGCCATCATATGGATTGGTTTCCTTTAGCCAGGGAATTTGGAACTGCAGATATTCAGCTGTTAAAAATATTCCAGTTTCCCCTTTGGTGACCTCAGCAGCTGCACACACAAATGCACCCATACGTGCATGTGTGATGAAAAAACAAATGTGAGAACATGGTAGTTTTTTAAAAAAAAATAATGGCAAGGTTGAGTGGGTTTTTTTTTTACTGGATGTCAGGAGTTTGTGAATTCCTCTCCAGATGTCTCAGCACTTGGAGGTAATGATATAAATAAGGTAAGGGATGTTTGATATGGAGTAAATGGCTGGAAGAGCAGACTGCAAGAACAGTACCAGGAAAAAACCCAAGAAATGCTAATCTGAGGGCTGTGAGCAAAACCACAGGAATATTTAAATTCAGCACCACTGTAGTAAGAGAATCCACACGGAGAAGGAGAGGCAGAATCACAAGGTTTAATAATAAAGAGCAGTTCTGGGGTTCTGCCAGGCACTGGGGACAATAGCAACCATCAGCCTTCCAGTGGAGATGTTCTAATGATGGGAAGGTGACGTTGGTGCTCGTGGTGCCTCACATCTGCACATGTGGGAGCTCGAGGTCAGTTTGACCCCAAGATCCAGGGAAATCTTTCCCAGCTCTAGGTCTCTCTGTCTTCTGTAATGATGCAGACTGAAGAATCAGTTCACGGTCTCAGGANCACCCTACAACTACTTTATTTCTACACTATCTAAACTTTTGTGGCTTGTGATTCTTCTCTCAGTGTCGGCAGCCGTTCCCAGGGGCTAAGATCAAAACTCCAGGTGTTTTCAGGTCTCTGGGTCTGAGCCAGACCATTCAAAGGAATGTTCTGGTCTCCCACATGCTGGAGCTCTGGGAGCTGCCCTGGCACCCTGACAGCGTTCCTGGAGCTCAGCAGAAGTGCCCAGGAACGTGGAAGCACTCAGATATTTGGGAGGATGATGTTCTGATTGCTCTGAGTTCTGGAAGTGATGCTTGTTCATTCCCCACTCAGCATCTCCTGGGAAAACAGGGAAATTAGATAACAAAAAGCAGGCTAAAGAAATATAATTTTTAATGCTGGCTTCTTGCAGAGCTGCTGAAGTTTAGGTCTGGGGAGATATGTGAAATTATTTTCTGCTGCAACAAATTCGAAATGCTGAAATCAAAATTGGATTTTTTCAGAGCTATCTTAGAAGGCTAGATAGGCATCTGCTATTCAAATTAATGGAATTATTTAAAGCAGATTATGTAGCTGTGTGTCTTGGAAGTTTTTCACTAGATCTCACAGATAAGGAAGTTAGCAGCACTTCATCCTTCTCTTTGAGTGTGCAATCAAGCATTTAATGGTCTGTCATTTCAAATTCATTGCAAAATACCATTTTTAATCTAACTAGTAAACTACTCCTTGATAATGTGGGCTGGATTGTTTTGTAAAAGGGAAATATTTCGGCTTTACTTCAAGCAAGGCAAGTTTGGGGATATTTTGCTTTCAAAAGGACACATTCCCTAAGCTCCTTTAGAGCTGTCAGTTAAATGATTTTGTTTCTCTCCAGTCCCAAGGGATCAGAATGTGGGTTCTGCACATGCAGAAAGGTGATGAGGCTCCTCACAGGCACTGAGGGTTCTCAGGGTGAATCTATTTGAGACCTGTGAGATTCAGAATGAACAACTGCAGGTGGGATAACACAGAGCAAGTCAAAACCCCACCTGCTCCAACTGGATGCTCATCCTCATTGGTCCTGAAATTTAAAAGAAAGAAAATTTGAGTGAACAATTTCTCTTACTGTTGTTTTCCTGAGGAAATAGATGCAGTCTGGAGCCCTGTAATATAAGCTTTGGGATAAGAGGATTGCTTGTCTGTACATTACTGGGGCTGGAAATGCAGTTCTAAGCCCTAAGTAATGAGATATTAGAAATCCTATTAGGAACCCTATGGTTAAACATTAAACAGGAGTCCCATGGTACCATTGAGCACACAGCTGCCACAGAGCCACTGAGGCAATTTCAGTGGCAAAGCCATCTCCAAGCTGTCTGGCAACTGAAACAATCAGGAACAAATTTGGGAGCTACAACCACTGAACTCTGAGAGGAAAAGCAGGTGGGGCTGCCCAGTGGATCAGACACAGGGTGAGGGATGTTCACCAGACAGGGGAAAGGAAAAGCTGTTTTAATGTTGTTTTTGGGAATCCCTTTGCATGGCAGCCAGGGCTGCACTTTCCCCCCTTGGTGAACAAGATCCAGCCCAGCCCCTCTCCTCCTCTGGAGAAGGAGATTTTAGCTTTTCTATTTTTCATGTATTTGTACTCCTGCAGTTCTTTAGTGTGTAACTCTAAACTCCACACACAGTGTCAGCTGCTGCTTTCCCATTCTGCTCACACACAACAATTCCTCTCCAGCCTGGCAATCAAGGACACCTCACTGCCTCAGGCCCCAGAGATGGAAACAAAAGTGAATTGGGGGAGCAAACTTGGGGTAAATGACTTCACTACCTGGAGCTGGAATTGGGAGATTAGCCCCAAGATGCAAATGGACCAAACTTATAAAAGTGTGAAAACCCCTGACCCAGGGTCCATTTTGGGTGTAGCCCTGGGGGGCTTTGTCTGCCCAAAATGTACCTGAAGGGCCTCCAATAAATAGAACAGCTTTTATTGCCTTCATTCTGTCTGGCCTCTGCTTTAGGTAGCCCAAAAAGGCATCAAAGGGAGTTCCCATCAGTGATTCCAGGAACCTCCTGGGTTGTTCCTACCCTGCTGTGTGTCCCTCCAAGAGATGCTGGGCTGAAATCCCCCACAAGGACCAGAGTTTAGGGTGAGGCTGCTCCTGTAGAGTGTCCCTGGGAGATATCCTGATAGCAAACCCCACTGAAATGTCACCTCACCTGCCTTGCCCTCCCTCACTCCTGATCCTTGGTGGCTCCTCATCCATCCCTGACACAGAGGTGCCACCCCCTCCTCATGTCCCCTGCCTGTCCTTCCCCCATCCTTCCATCCCAACACTGCAGCCACAGGAGCCAAAGAAAACACAGAAATACAGAAAATACAGTTTTAGCTGGCATGTCTTGGAACATGGACATGGTTCTCATTTTCTGCCCTCCTTCATGTGAGAGAAAACTCTGCTGTTCGTGACAGAATGGAAATGCTTTCCCAAAGCCAACAACTGTCTCCACACTCACTTTTCCAAATGTAGCCTCTTGCTGTCAGTATTGTCCTGTGGTTCTTCAAAATGTACACCTCTATTTTAGATGAATAAACCTAATAATCTTCAGTTTCCTTCCACTGTCACAGACAATGAATAACTTGCTGCCTAGCTGGGGGTAACACTAGAATTATTTGGTGCTGTATGGGGCAAGCAGGAGGAGCTGACAGAAGGAGAGCTGATTTTGTCTCTGATGACTTTTTGGAATTCAGTTCTAGGCAGTGTTAAAATTTAACAGGACACTTGCCTGGATCTCTGGTGCAGGTGGAGAGAAGAGTGTGCAAGGCTTTGATGTCTGAGATTGAGTATAAAAAAGGGTCAGGAAGAGCAAACAGATTTAACAGAGATCCCTGCCCTGGCTGGGATCCCAGGAAACCCAGGAAAAATAAACACAGATCTTTTCTAAGTATGGAGAGCAACCCAACAGAAACTGGGAAGTGCCCTGAGTTTGGGGCTTTTTTAATGTTTAGCCACAAACTCTCTGAGCATTCCCTGATCACAGCTGGTGACTGGATTGTGCTCAAAGATATGGAACTCCAAATTCAGCTGTAGATGCAAAAATTGCCAGTTGACTCTTATAATATCATTTTTCTCAGCCCTGCCTGTTACAGGACCTTAGGATTTATGTGATGTCTCTGCTGGATCTGTTTTTATTCTTCTTTCTGAGCCTTTTCCAACCAGTTTTGGTTTCTCCCAAATAAAAGTTTTTATCCCTGGGTTTTACTACTGCTTATGTATTATTCTGGAACACTGATAATTTCTCCTAAATTGAATTGTTATTCAGAATATGAGAGTCAGTGCCTGCTGACAAAGAGAGCTTTACAAAACCAGGTATATTTTTCTTGAATGATGTTTCAATGAAAGGGGTTCTAACACTGTTGAAATGTCATTTTCTTACAGAAATATCCTATTCTTATTATTTATTGTAGCAGAAGAGGCCTAACCACATGAATAAGGTAAGACATGCTGGGAGACCTAATATCTTTTATTAGGCCAGATGATCCATCTGGAAAGGAGTCAAAGACTTTCTGTTTCAGGCCTGAAGCAGGAGCTGCATGCCCCAAACCCTGTTGTTTACAATGATGATAGCAGCTGGTACAATAAAAATTATTGCCATTTCCTCCTTCCTTTCCTGCCTCCATTTTTTATTTCACAGTTTTCAATGTGCTCCTTTGGATTTTTTATTATTTTTTGTTGAAATTAGAAGAGAACAGGCTTTTTAAAGAGCCAGATTCAGGATAGGATTTAAAAATTGGAAGATTTTGTTCCATTTAGAAGCAGAGCTGAAGTGTTGAAATCTCACTGTTCTTCAGAGCAGAGAATCTAAGTCTTGCTCTTTCCCCCTCAATACCTGATTTCTCAGTGGAACAATCCCTAATGCTGTCTTTTCTGCATCTTTACCAATAATTATGTCCAGGCTGGTGGTGCAGGCTTTAGGGAACAGTCTTGGTGAGAAGAGCTGAGTGCAGCAGGGAGATGGGATGAGCCTCCTTCTCCTGGAAGGGATGATCCAGGAGGAGCAGAGCAGCCCAGGTGAGCACCAGGACACCAAGGTGGACACTCAGGTCCTGCAGGCTCTTTCCTCCCAGGGTTTTCTCTCCCAGGTACCAATTTGAGTCAAAAGAACACATCCATAGCATTGTCCATAAAAAGCCAGTCTGGCCCCTGGGTGGAGAACACAAAGATGGAGGAAAAGTGGACACTCAGGCCCTGCAGGCTCTTTCCTCCCAAGGTTTTCTCTCCCAGGTGTGGGGAATGAATTCCCAAGCACAGTTTTTTTATCTACAAGGTGTCCACCCAGTTGATCACAATTGCTGTCTTGTGTTAATGTGTGTCTACCTAGTCGACTAGAATTATTAATGTTGGACTATTTGTTGTTAATGTTGTATGTCTTTGTAAATTGTGGATACCCCTGATTGCCTGTCCCTCACCCAGTCCCAGTAGTTGACCATAATTGTTGATGTTTGTATTGACTGTTTGTTGTGGGTACTGTATGTTTCTGTAAATTGTTGATATTCCTGGCTCTCTGTCCCTCACCCAGTCCCAGT
>VZTT01018436.1:0-16374 GCA_013400855.1 Buphagus erythrorhynchus | reverse complement strand
CGTGCTTTTAAAGGGCAATATTTGTAAGTAAGGGTGACCTAGACGGTGATGACATATCAAGATTTTGGAATTTTATGATAGGAAGCCTCTCTAGTTAGCCTTCATGCAATTTTCTATGAAAATAAAAAGAAAAAAAAGCAAATACAGTCCAGAGTTTAAAGATGTAGATGCCTTCCTACATTGTTACAATGCTTTACCAAATCTAAGACTTCGACATAAAGCGAATCAGCAGTCAAATGTAAATCATTAGTATGTTGTAGATTTACAGTAGATTTTGGGGCTTTTTTTAGATTTATGCATGTGGACATTTTGTAATGTAACACAACACAGCCAGCTTTTTAATTAAAAGAAAAATTGCATGTCACAGAGTAGCCTTTTCATTTGTAAGGCTTAATTTATGCCCAGAAAGATGTGGGAAGAGGGAGGGGGAAGGTGACACATTTTTATTACTTTCTACACTTTTTCTTCATCTTACATGCATGTGTAATAATGAGGAAAACATGACTTTTATCAGTAACCATGTTAATGGAACCAGGTACTTGATCCTTTTGTATCTTTTTTCAGTTTTCTATTTGAAATTCAGTAATAACTTCCAATAATTGTTCTGAAACTCCCAGGTGAACTGAACTCGTTTCTCGGTGAGAGAAAAAACGTTGTAGGCATCTGACTTGCTGAGGATGCCCCTGTGTAAGTGCGTTGTCCTTCACCTTTTCACCACGACTCTCTGCTTCACTCTTTTCTGAGACTCCTTTTTGGTTGTTTAATGAAACAGAACAGCAGTAGTTACCTGAGAACGATCAGGTCATAGTAAATGGCCCCTTCTCCTCCTGATTTATCTGCCACCCTCCTTTCCAAAAAAAACCTCAAAACCAACAAAAAACCCCACAGCTCCACATGACAAACCCTGAAAAAAACAGCAATGATATGCTATTGGTTTTGCTCAACAATTTGAGAATCATTTTTAGGAGAGGTGATACCTCTCTCTTTCCCAGGGTTTTCAATCTTGAGTGTAAATGTTTTATTTTTATAATTTTGTTTTTTAATGTGGTAAAGTTCAGTGGAATAGAAATTCTGCAAATTGGCTCTGTAGTGCTTTGGACAAGGAGTATGGATCAAAATCCTCCCTTTTCCTTTGCACTGTCCATTTTTCCAAGCCGTATTTGCTTTGGAATCTGTGCTGATCCAGAAGAAAAGTTTACTTACAGCTTGTGGAGAGATTTGCTTACAAGTACAGGCAGCTCCATTCATGACACAGATGCTTGCAATAGCAGACTGTCTAGAGTGCTGAACACCAAAGCAAAACAGCACTTAACAGCTTCAGAAAGGCTTCAACAGGAAATTTTTCTCCCATTCAAACATTGCCTGATCTTATAGGTTCAGATTCTAAGGGAAGACAACAGTGGAAATATTGCNTAAATAAAGAGGAGAAACAACATCACTTTTCTGCATGCATTTATTGAAGGCATTAAAAAGAAAAAATCCATAGTAAGCTTTGTCAAGTACTGTTTTTCTCAAAACAAGAGGAGGCATTTTCATCTTTGTAGATGTAGCTTTTTGTTTTACACAGACTTTTTGAGCAGTGAGGATGTTTACCCTTGTCAGAAATCATGTTTGATTCGTTTCTAGGAGGGTTCAGGAGTTACATAGTGGAATAGCATGGCTGGCTATAAGTGGTCCAAAATTAAAGGCTGAACTTCTAGATTGTGCAAGGAACTGGCTTATGCACTACACGTTTTGTGCCTTGGTCTACAATTAACATGATTTCTGTTTAAAAGAAAAAGGAACAGATGTTGTCTTTTTGTGCTGNAGAATAAAAGAAAAAGGAACAGATGTTGTCTTTTTGTGCTGCTTCTACGTACATACTTTCTGTAATCCCAACCTGCAGAACTGGTTCTTTCCAGAAAATCGGATTGAATTAAAGATTACTGTAGACATTTCCTGACCTACTGACAGTTGCACCGTTTCCAGAGATTTCAGTATTGAAAATGAACTGCAGAAGCTACAATTACTTTGCTTACTGGTGACTAGGTTCTTTAAAAACCATATTGTGGTGGTTCTGTGCTTTTGTACAATGGATGTCTTAAGCTGAGGGCAGTTTAAGGGATCCTTCCTAATGCCAGGAGGGCTTTGCTTTCCTCAACACTGTGATCTGACCTGTGATAAACCTGCACTATAGACAAGTGGCTACCGAGTCAACTGCAAACCAACTGAATGTAAAACCCTTAGTGCTGGTGCTGAAATCTCTTCAGACAGTCATCATGATTTCCAGTTCGTTGTTTTAAAGTTATCAAGTGTCAATCAAAGACTGAAGCTGTTCACTAATGAATGTTGACTTTTCATGCATTTAGGTTTACCTTCTTTTTAGTTTCTCAGTTCATTCTCTGCTATTTTTATCATATTGTGTCATTTTAAATTTCTTACATGCTAACGTTTTGTTTGAGCGAATGAAATAAAATTGCAATATATACACGTTGCCACCATTTATTTCTGGAACCTCATAGAAGACTCTCTGAGATTTACTACTCAAAATCCCCACATTTTTAATGACTGTGATCATTCCTTACTCCTTGATTCCACCTCTCCTTTCTGTTTCTCCATCAGAAGATCCAGTAGAGAACAGTGAAGACTTAACCTTATAAAGAATGTAACTGCAGGGACTGTGTACATTCATGAATGGTAACTGCTGTACATAAATTAAAATTAATTTCAAATGTATGATGTGATTTACATTCTCACGTGTTATATACACATTTTGGTCTCTGTATCCACAGAGAACGTGGGAGGGAGAAGGAAAGACTGGGGAGGAAGTAATTGCAGTCAGTCTGACTTCTTCTCTTGCTGCTTTTATGTTCGTGACTTATTTTCAATACTGGTAATAAAGCAAACCTGCCATGGCAGATCATTAGAGGTTTCTGTGCACTAAGGGCAGTTTTGCTCAATTTATCTTAGAGCAGAATACTGAGCAGAGCTGTTCAAATGTCCTTGACTTGACATCCTGAAGCTGTACTTCGCTGCTGCTGTTGTTGGCAAACCTTGGTCCCAATGCCAAGTTTGGCACCAACCTTAATGAGTTATTATGAAGGTTTGGGGTATTTAAATAAAATTATCACTAGATTCTAAAATGGTCCTGGGTCACTATTCAGGCACCAAATGTAAACATTTCTGATTTAAATGTCCTAACAGTGTTACCAACTCTGTCCCTCAATATCAAGAGATGGATGGTAGCTACTTTTTTTGTGTGTGAAAGGTAAGGAGATGGTCTGTGGTTGATCAAAGTGGGGATTGTCATGTGCTCTTCTGAAAATGTTTAATTGGGCTCAGTTCCAGTGCTGAATATTACTTGCCAATGTCTTCTGCATCTAGTCATACAAAGAAAATGCAAAATCAAGAAGATGCCCTCAATTTTCAGTAGGTGAACAAGATGGGAAGCAAGGAAAGTTTTTCCCAAACTGGCTTTTTACCAAAGACTTTAACAATTCCTTTTGAGGCTGTAAATTGTCTTGATTCTGTAGACTGTTGCTGGGCAGGAGGTGATGTGGAGACAGTCAAAAGGGAAAAGTCAGTGATTTTGGAGGATCTGGGGCCAGTTCAAATTTCTTGAAGAACAGGCTAAAGATCACTTAAATTGCTTGTCTTAAGGAATGGTTTTGGAAATGAGGCTTCTTTTACATGCTATCTGGGAGTCCTCAGGGAGAGAGAAGTAGCATGTTGAATTAATACTGTCACAACATGTATTTGCACATTCAGAAGAGCATGTTTTTAAGTCAAGCCTTTATGAAGGCCTACCAGGAGTTATTTATTTTAACACAGTGGAAATGGTCACCTGAGACTGTTGATACATCAGGAGATATATTCAAGTCAGTCTAGGTTTATAATCTTGATTAAAAACGTGCAGTAGAAATTGATGTAATTTTCCAAGATAGGGCAGAGGAGGGGTGCTTCTGGATGTTGGAAAAGCTCAGGCAAACCTTACAGAGCCCAGTCTGCAGGATACCTGGTAATCAGCATCTCCCTTGCACAGGGCCCTCCTCGGGTAGTTGGTTGTCACAGTGATGCTGAAACTCAGGGAGCTTTGGAAATTGCCTTCCTTTTATAACTGGATCCCAGTTGAACTCCGTCATTATGTTACAGAGCTTGGTGTCCTGGATCTTAGTGAGTATTATTCTCATGTCCTACTGATAAACTGTTCAGTAGAGAAGATGTGGAGCAGCTGCTGCAGCTGGGCTGTGCTGCTGCTCTGGCTGTGGCAGCTGCAAGCTGACATTTTCTCTGACATTGTTACTCAGTGGTGGGAACCACCTTCTCCTCCCTTCCCAGCCGGTTTTAGAGCTGTCACCTGTGTGACATTTTCATTTCTCTTTGTGACTGCAGATTGCCCCCTCAGCTGCTCAAGTACAGTAGAGTTGGAAGGGATCTCCCATCATCATCTGATGTTTACCATCTTTAATGTAACTTTTTAATCACCAGCCAGCTGGAGCCACTTGAGTCCCCAGCTATTCCCTGAACAACATGAACTCAGCAGTAAAGTTGTCTGTGCTGATGTGCTTTAAGTGTGCTGAACTGCTTTCCCTTGCAGAGTGTCTGAGAATTGTCCTGCTGACACAGGCAGAGGAAAAAAAAGTAGTGAGGAAGTGGGTATAGCAAGAGAAATGTAAGGGATTTTGGAAGTGTTTGGGCTACCTGCAGGGAAGGATGCTGCTGGAATGAATGGGGCTGCAAGAGGCTTGAAAACACAAACAGCTTTTAAACATACTCTGGATGCTGATAGAATCTGCAAATTCAGATAGTCAGGAGGGATGGCTTTCTGGGCGTTCTGAAGGCTGCTTGCCCATCACTGTAGGGCTAGAATTAAAAAAAAAAATTACCTCTGTTGAAGGTAAATTTTTTGGTACTTGACATTTTTTTCCCCAGTCCTGTTACTGTGAAACCTGTTAAACCTGAAATAGCTTGGTAAGCCCTGTGATGCTGCAGAGCCAGCCCCAAAAGCCTCCATGAGGAAAAGGGGGTTGCAGACACTCCTAAATGCCTCCTGACTGGATCTAGGGGTGTCTGTCACTGCCAGGAAGCCTTGTGGTTGGAGAAGTTAAAAAATAGAATTTTACATGGCTTTTAGGCTGAAATCTTTAACTCTGCCAGAGTCAGGCCAATTCTGCTCCAAACATAAGCATCAAAAACATGTTCAGTAATCTTTACTCCACTGAGAAAAGCTCTGCTTGGCTCTCAGTCCCACAGGCTGACATTGCAGTGTAGGAAGCAGAGAGGGGTCCAAGGAGTCCAGTGCTGATGGAGTTGGTTCATCAAGGAGTTTATGGGGTACGTGAAAAATCCTTGCCTGTGTTCAGAGTAAGTGATGACAGAAATGCAGCCAGCATGTTTGGATTCTCAGAGGTGAGAACCTTTTAATATCCTACTCTTACTTACCATCTTATTAGCTATATGGGAGTAAATGTCTCAGTCACAGAGCCAGTTTGTGTTCCATTACCCAAAAGTGACTTGAAGTAGAAGTTAGGCACTCAGAAAACTGAGATTGGCTGTTCCATGACTTAATGAAGTGAGGAGGAGGTGACCATCATGCCCAGGAGCAGTGGGAAGCTGAGGAGTTCAGTCCTGTCTTGAAGTAGAAGTTCAGGGATATGAGAGGTGCAGTACCTAATAAATATTGTCAGCCATGGATGGACAGGTCCAGGCTTTGTCTGATGATCAGGAGGTCTTAGTCCAGCAGAGAAAGGAAATCCACTGCTTGTCACGCTTTTTCTTTTGTTTTTGCTCTAAAGCCTGTTATTAAAGACATGAGGAAGTGATACTCAACAAAGCTAGAGGTTGGGGTATCTCCCTAACCTGGCAGCTCAGCGTGTGCTCGAGACATTTTTGGAGGCAGTGCTGCTGAGTGAGGCTTTAAAATTTGCTTTGGTTGTTCTGTTTTGTGGGGGGAAACAAACTCCTTCAGAGATTTAAATGTTCTTCTCAGGTCCTCTGGAGTCAGGAGAGCTTTTGTGAAGCTGTGGTGGCAAACAGACCAAATATTCAGAAGGTCACATGCCCACACAGATCTCAAAATACAAGGAAGGGGAACACAATGCATAACAGTGACAGCTTTCAAGTACTCTTTAAATAAATTACTTAAAAAAAAATAAAAACACTATTTGAGGACTTTTACAAAGTAACTTGCAAGCTGAAAACGTGACAGTTCTGCAATTTATTGGTTAACTTAGGGATGGAACTGGGGTACTGCACCTTCAGGGCAAGTAAGTAGGGAAGTCACAAGTCCGCAACAGTGGTAGGCAAATGAAAGGACTCCAGAAGAAAGGGATTCTGACAGCCAAAAATGCAAATTCCTTCCTTGAAAATGAAGGAATAGAGTTGCAAAAGGCTTCAAAGATAACAATTAATGTTGATTGGAGCATCTGGTTTTTGTGTGTTCCCAAGCATTGTGTGTGAGGAAAGCCAGAGGAGAATAAGGGAATGAGCGCTTCAAATTTACTCCAATTTCTTGCTCCATTACTTTTCACTTTTATGCCTTTATTTTTTCTTTAGAGATGAACTACATAACCATAATCATGCCTTTTACATATTTGACTAGCATAAGAGGAGATGAATTCAGGTCTGAAGGCAGAGCCTGGCAGGGTCATAGCTTGGGGGCTGAGCACTGCAGGATCCAGCACAGCCTGGCCCTGAAGCCCTGAGCACCACCAGAAAATCTGACATTTTCATTGTGTAATAATTACATTTTATGGATCTGCTGAAGGACAGCTTCTTTGTCATGAAGTCATTGCTCTTCCTCAGTGTCAGCCTGCAACCTTTAGAACAAGTAAGTCAATAAAAAGAAACCAAATTTACCTTCTACGTTACTCTAAAGGCAAAAGGGCTTGTGCTTTTTTTACTGAAACCAAATCATGAAGGTTTCCCTTCCTGATGCTCTCAGCTATCAGGAAGAAAAACATTGCATATGTTCAAGCCCTGAATATTCTCAGCTTCTCTGCAGTCAATACTAGTTGGGTTTTTTTAGTCTGAAATGTTCCCAGCCATCAAGATGATGGGATGTATGATGATATAATCCTCTTGTACTTACTACAATCTAGTAAATATTGCCCAGCATTTTTTATGCATCTATTAAAAATATTTTAAGCAATAAAATATAATGTGATTGCAGAAAATGTAACTTTTTTTTTTTTTTTTTTTAACTGGTGATCTGAATAGCTGGAACAGCTGAGGTAGAGATACTGGGTAAATAAACAGAATTACTGACAAGTAAGGGCTCCCTTTTGAGCAAGGAGCTGAATGGCATCTCCAGCTAGTGCAGTTTGGAGCTGGCATTGCAGGGGGCTGCAGCCATTGCAAGCCTTGAGGGAATTTGGAGCTCTGCTACTGAGTTTCAGTAGCACTAAATTTGCAACAGATAAGGGAAACTCCTTTTTAGGGAGAGGTTCCTCACTAGAATTTCAGAAACGGCTACAGGTCTGCTTTAAAGGGAATGAAAATGCTCCCATTACAAGATTACCTCAGAGGGAATTTTTAATGTCATTGTCAAAGTTAATGCTCCCAGAGGAAAACTTCACTGAAGTGCTGCACAGATGCATCACAGCCAGACTGAGATTCTGTATTGCAAATGGTGACTTAGAAACAATCTTTTTGTATTTTGTGACCTGCATATAGATTTCATGTTCCTGTTATTTTCAGTTCTTCCTCTTGAAAGCAGCTCTCCTCTTCCTCTTCGGAGCAGCTGAAGCATCACTGAACTATTAATGAAACCGTTTTCTTCCAAATCTGGAGAACAATTTCCACTAGGTGATTTTAGTCTTAAAACAGCTTCAGAAAAGGATAACTATTCAGACTGTTCATGGTCTTTTAAAGCTTAAATTCATCTTTCAGGGTAGACACATGGATATGAATTCATGTATTTCCTCCAGGCTTCCTGAATCTCCTCCCTCAGCATCCTCTCACTTGCCTGTTGAGAAGGTTCTCCTCAGCTCATGGCAGAGCCTAAGCTGTGTCGTGCATCCCTTGTTTCCCTTGGAGTTTATTTCTCTCTCCATTAGTAGTAGTACTATCAATTATTAAACTGTTCTTACCTCAACCCATGAGTTTGGGGTTTGTTTATTTGACTTTTTTTTTTCCTGATTCCCCACCCCATCCCACTAGGGGAGGAATGAGCAAGCAGTGGTGTGGTACTTAGTTAAACCATGACACTTGGCCTAGGTGATTTGGGTTATTGGCTATCAGTAATTAGGTTTGGGCTCCAAAAGACCTGTTCCTCCTTGGGAGTTTACTGGGGCTTTATTAGCCATCATTTGTTAGTGGTGTGTTCATTCTCTCCCCACCACAACAGGATCTTCTTCTGTTGTTATCCAAAAAACAGTGGTGCTGGAATGAATGGCAAAATAGTCTGTCTGGAGCTGTGGAGGGGAGGAGGCAGGTGATGTGGACTGTGCTGCTTGGCATAATGCTCCTTGCCATTGGACAAGCAGGAAAAATACCTGGCAAGCCTCAGGACACAGCAGTACAAACACCCAAGTGCTTCAGTATCAAGGATACGACTTAAAAATAAAATCCTCTGGAATATCCCTCAGGAATGCTCAGTCTGGAGTGTTGCTCGGGTGATTGTGTATTAAGAAGTAAATTATTGCTGGGAAATCCCCCTGCAAAAGCAGCAGCAGGAGCAAATGGCAGGGTGGTTCCCCTCCAGACACAATGCCCAATATTGTGCTGTGTCATGGGAAAGGTGTGAAATAGCTGGAGCCAATGAAGGAGAAAAATAAGGTCTGTGGGAACCAAGGTATAAATTGTAATGTATGTGTTTACACTCTATCAGCTTCAGGAAAAATACAATGGGCCCATCAGGAGAAAATGTTCCTTTTATGACCTCTGTTCCCAAACACACAAAATTCTGTTTAAAATGAAAACCTGATCAAAGATCTTTCCAAGGTCTCAGGATATAATGGGATTGATGAGATGGCAGTCTGTGTGGGATAGAGAGACAAGAGGATCACTGACAGTGTTGCACCAAGACAAGAATAAGGAAAATGTCATCCTATTTTTTTTTCTTACAAGAAATTATTAATATCACTGTACATTCCAAGGCTCTCTGTTTTATGGTGTGCTTCTCATAGGAATGAGTGGAAATGAGTGGAGTTTCCCTGCATGACCCATCCACACCCACATTTCTGTTACATTTGTCTGAAGAAAATCCATGCAAGAACACAAAGTAGATTGTGGCAATAGAGAGATTTTGATTAGAGGATCTAATCCTTTTGTTCTCACTCAAAACCAAAGCTTTGCTTGTGTAAGGACTCCTATTTAAAAGGAATTTTCCATACTCAGGTTAAATATTCCTAGCAAACTAGGGGATATCACAAAAAATTTGTGGTATTTCCACTCCTTGCATCAGCACCTGCTATTTTCTTAGTCTAGCCAAGCAATTTAATTTATGATAGGCTTTTAATCCATAAATCTGAACTCTTACTTAATCCCAAAATTAACAATTTCCACTTTTTTCAAGTGTAAAAAAGATGCAGATGAGAGAATTTAGTGTCTGTTGACAGCCAGATGTACTCTGTGTGTTCAGTCTGCTTTGCCCATGGACCAAAATTTATATTGACCATGCACAGATACTGTGTCATGTTCCAAAAGAACTGTTAAAACAAAAAGTGGTGATGGTAGGGCACCATCAAACACCAATAGTTGTTGAGGGAAAAGGGAACATCTGCATCTACTGCTTCAGTTCTGCTAAATGTGCAGTTGGTTCATGTTAGTGATGGTTTTGCACAAGTTCATTCATTTTTCTAAGGGATTTTATCAAATGATTCCTCTGTTTCTTTTGTTTTACTCCAGTGACTGAGTGGCTCTTGACCTCAGCCATTGGTGTCACATTCAGGCAGAATTTTCTGCAGGGCAAAATATGCATTTTACCTTCTAGCACAAACCTGAGAGTAACACTGCTACATTTCTAAGGGGCTGACCCCAAAACCTGCTGCTAAAATTTCAAGAGAAAAAGAAAGAAAAGGAAATGTTTCTGTGGTTTGAGTTATTTCCTGCCATGAGGCAACATCTTTGTGTGCCACAAACACACAGTTAATCAGAGTTAGCAGAAAATTGTCCTGTGAGCTCCTCACCCTGCCCACATGTTCAGAATAGAGATGTACAGGTGGTACCATCCCATGGTCAGTGGAATTTGAGGCTGGTAGGGCAAAAAGGCTTTTGGGAGCTGCTGCTGACAGGAGCCTGGAAATATTATTTGTTAGGTGAATGTTGGTGCAACTACAGAGTGGGGTGTGTTAGGGGGTTACACCTTACTGCAGAACAGATGCCATCTTCATCTGCCTGAAAGTCTATTCTGACCATGGAGAGATGGAGGAGTAACTCAGGAGTGGCACTGAGGAAAAGGAGATCCTCTTTTCCTGTGACTGGATGAGAGTATCTTGGGAACAGGAAAAAGCCATGAGCTATAGATGCCAAGGGTCATGCTGGTAGCCCTAAAGGAAACCTCCAGCTCCAGGAGGGACTGGCACCATCTCAGCTTTCCCATCTCATGCTTTCTCCAACTCCAAACTCCACAGCTTAGACAAAGCACTGGAGAGAAACAGCATCTCCAGAGCATGAAGGCTTCATTCCTCTCAGACTGGGGCTTGACAATAGGGGGCCTTATTTCCTCAAGAACAGCCTTTGGGCTCTTTTTTATGCCGAGGGATTTGTTCCAGTTCCCTGAGTGCTGTGCTGCGGGTGAGTGGTCTGGGTGCTGTTGTAAGGAGGTTTTCATCATTTAACTTGAGATCAGTGAGATTACAAAGGAAAAGTGGCTCATTACACAAGGAGTGGACTCCTGTGGATGCACCTGCGGAGAAATTCCCTTTGAAAAGTCCAGGAGCCTGGGGTTCTGCTGGGAGGTGAGTGCTTCTCTCCTGTGTCCCTCTCCACCTCTTTCAGAAGCTGGTAGGCTCCCTCAGTTCAGAGGATGTCCAGGAACTGTGTGGACACCTTGTTGTTTAAGGGTCCATCTTGTTTCTGTTCCCCTTTCTAAGGTGGGTTTTCTTTGCTTCCTGTGCTCACCACCACCCTCCTCAGAAGCACTGATCCCTTAATTATCACTCCACAATTTGCGATTTCCATGTCACTGAACCTTTATTACAGCACATGACCCACCACAGCTGAGCTGCCATCACCACCTCTGCACCCACGAGTTTCATCTGGAGACAAAGCCAAGGTGCTGCTGCAGCTGGGGGAGGCTGGGGTGTGGTGATCCCTGCCTGGCTGCTGCATGGAGCTGCTGCCTGGATAAGTCACAGGCTGCCACTGGCAAGCCCCACGTGCCGTTCTGAGCCTTATCAAGGCTTCTCAGGCTGCTGAGCTGGCAGCAGGCAGGAGTGCTCCAGCAGCTGGGCTTCTCCTGTCACTGAGTGTCTGTCTCCAGCAAATGTAGGCCAAGAAAAGCAGATGGGTCTTTCCACCACTCTCCCACAGCTTCTTCAGGGACAGACATGCATTGTCTGGACAGTTAACTGGCAACAGCGCTGCTCTTTCCTACTCTGAGCAGTGTCAGGATGTCCAGAGACTGAGAGCCTCACCAGGAAAAGGCTTCAGCAGAGGTGGAGCCTGATCTTCCCCAGTGGCTGCTGGTGCCTGCTGATTGCTGGATTTCCATGTGTGTCCCTGGCCAGGTTTCTTGTATCAAGAACCAACAGTTCACAGTGAAACTTCGAAAAGAGACTAACAAAAACCCCAAGCCCTTTCCTAGTCCCTCTCTTATGGAAGGAGCTGAGAGTCAAGGTGGGATTGTTGAGATGTCCTGTGCAGGACCAGAAGCTGGACTCAATGATCCTGATGGATACCTTCCAACTCAGCTAACTCCATGGTTCTGTGATACTTCAGACTGCCCAGGCACCAGCAGGTCTCCAAGGATTCGGGCAGCACAAACTGGAGGCAGGATGCTCCAAGTGTGGCTGTTTCTCGAGGTCATGTCATGTCCCTCATCTGGCATCTGCCAGAGGGGCTTAAATGCAGCATCCATCATGTCCAGCCTTTCTGCTGTGCCTTTACTCTTTGCCAAGCTATGGTTTCTGCACCAAACCCAAGAGAACTCAGTCCCCTGAGAGGGGGGACAGTGATACAGGACTTAGGTGCTTTTTTCCAATCGCCAGCTTCTGATTTAAACAATTCTGGAAAGCTGCTGGGTAGGTACCATGATGTACCAAGTAACAAATATCTTAATCTTGACTGTTTTATGTATTTTATAACAAATTTCCTGCAGTGGCATCTGCTGGCAAGGTTAACAACTGCAGCGTTTTGCAGTGATGTGATGCAGGGTGGGACTGCTGGGTGTCAGTACAGGCACTAAGGAATGTTCCACTGACCTATTTAAAATGTCATATCAAGGACATTTAAAGCTCTGAGTGAGCAGGCCTGACTTCACAACTGACCTTGTTTTGAGATGAAGATTAGATGAGGCCTGAGTTTGTTCCAGCTGGAATTTCCCTGCAATCCACTTTATGAATTCTGTTCCTTGCTTTAAATATCATGGACTGAACCTACTGATTCTTACTTACGTTAAGGATTTGCTTTCCTTAAATCAATGTCAGTCCTAGAACATCTCAGCCTAGCTGAAGTCACTTCTCTTTGATGTCTGTCACAACTGAAAAATGGCAGATGTGTTTCCCTAGTCAGGCTGGTTAATTTCAGTGTTCTTCACTGGGACACTGTCCAAGGAAGGAATATGTTCCATTGTTGGAGCAATGCAAGCAAGAGGAGGTACTGAAGGGTCCTGAGCACATCTCCAGCTGTGTAAGTGTTTCCCTGGTGCCCATCCAGATGTGTGCAGCCTCCTTGAGGTCACCTAAAGTCGCTGACGCAGATGTGCAGAAGAGAGAACGGATGTCATGCAAATCACACTCGAATTAGGATTGCTCTGAAAACCCAACAAACACTGTGCAAACTTGGGGAATTGTCCTTCACCACTAAGGACAGACCTTGTTTTTAATGCTGAAAGAAGTCACTTCAGAGACAAATATTCAGTGATTTGAACTAAACAAGAAAAACTCTTTCTTGGTTCACCCCCAAGGCTCCCCACCAGAAAAGGTACAGAGTCATCTGAATCTCACACGTCATGTGAAAGAACACAGCGTCTGCTTTTAAAGCTGAAGGGACTCACTGTTCTCTAAGTGATGTAAAAAAAAATACATTTGATGCATTCTGTTCAGTTAACCCACTTCTTTATATGCAAAACCACTGGTAAATGAGAAACAATTGTAATAGAAGCTTAAAAATCTTTGTAGCTCATTTTACTGTATAATTCAAAGCAGCAGTCTGGTACTGCTGTCTTTGAAGACCCAAATTATGTGTTTGGTTTCAAGCTGCATATTTTATCTAAAATGGCATTAAATGTATTTTAAATAATAAGTAATTATTATAGTGGTAAATAAGTAATTACAAAAAAAAAAAAAAGTGGGGGGGAAAAGCAATCATCTGAAATACATGTTTTTCCCCTGGGAAAATTTTAACTTGGCATAATAGACCTGCACAGATGCTCTTTGAGTTCAGTGTTTCAGATCTCTATGGAAGATATCTACCTATGTTTTATAATTATATGGTGAAACACTAAATTGGCTAGATGGGCTTACTGCTGTACTGCAGTATGACAGCATAACTATAACAATACAATTTACCTTTTTTCTGCGGAGTTTCAAGAGCCATTTGTACATGTAACTTATCCTCTTCAGCAAGAAACGAGAGAAATGACACAGCAAAGCACTGCTGGACCTTTATGAAGCACTGCAAACCAAGTTGTTTTCGGCGTTATGTTTCAGAACTGCAACAGCATAAACCCAGCACAACTCAGACTATTTTAATAGAGAGCAATTTTTGTCTGAGCAGTGTCTGATGCTTTCATTAAGACAACCCAACGGGACCAATGCTGTGATGCAGTACATCACACTTTGGGAACACTGCAACAGGATCTGCTCGGGAACAGAAGAACAAAAGGCGTAAAGCAGCTTAACGCTGACCTAAATAACCCAGTATATTCCTCTTTAAAAACTCTTGCCGTGCCATCTGTGGGGTTGATTCCCGACAGATTACCGAAACTTCCCTGTGTTTGGAAAGCCCCTGGCCGCAGAGCGAGAGCAGCGGGCTGCGGCAGCGCGCAGGAAACCATCGGGGGCGCAGGGACGGGCGCCGCCATCGGCCACGGCACAAAAAAAAAACAACAATAAAAACCCGAGCGAAACCCCTGGCCGCCTGCCCCACACCTCTCAGGTGCCACTAACCCGGCCTGGGGGCCAGCAAGGGCGGCACGGAGTTGGAAGGGCGGCGGCAGAGGCGTTCCCTGCCGAGCGGGGCTGGGCCGCGCCTCGGGCCCGGCCCCTCCTGCGAACTTCAGCCTGAGCGGGGTCTGTGGGCCTCGGCCGCGGCTCCCACCTTCACCAACTCTTCTGCTTTCGGGACTAAAGCCCTCCCTGCTCATCCGAGTGCTGGGCAGGTGCTGGAACCCTGAAGCCTGGGAGTTTTTAACTTTCTGTGCTTTCTGACGCTGAGCCTCAGAAGAGCACTGCTTTTAACTTGAGGCCTCAGAGAAGGCTTCCAAATTTGAGTGATGGAGTTAGAATCGCTGAATAGAAGTGTGTAATGTCACATGGTGAAGGGCTTTGAATTTGGGGTTTTAGAATATAGTAATAGGTATGGGACAAGATGGATGTTCTTGGGCATTGTCTCTTTCTTCCTTCTTGCTCCTTCTTCTTCGTGATTTCAGGCAGTAGTTTCTGGATTGGATAGTCAGTACCGCAGTGCAGGTCACAGGTGTTTGGTTATTGGGTCAGAAGTATAAATAATACAGATGTTAGTTTTTAATTGGATAGTTAGCCTTTAAAAGGCCTTATAACTAGTTAGATTCAGCTCCATTTTCTCACTTTGGGCTTGATAGCTAGAAGTGCTGCAGAACTCCCTGTACTAAAGATGAGACACAGTAAACAACCAAGTCCGAACAAGAAATCCATCTGTTGAGCATTCAATCCTGACTCTGTGAAGGCAGAAGAAAACAGATAATCACTTTCAAGGCTCTGAATTCCTTCAGCCCAGCAGCCCAAGGGGAGGGATGGATGGGGAGTCCTGGAGGTACAGCTGGTGCCAGTACCTCAGGTTAGCTGTGCTTTGGGTCCTGTTTCTAGGAAGGTCCTGCCTTGGTTGTTGGAATTACAGGAATTTAAATATGTGACAGTGAAGTGTGTGCTGTGTATTTTGGGGAAGGGGCGGAAAGCAAGCAGTAAATGACTATACTACAGGTGTAGGTGCACCCAGAAACTCACAGGAGCTAGACTTGGTTCCTTTTTTCTAAGGCAGGTTCTTCTAGAACTGATGCTGCTCTGCTGCATGTTTGTCTAGAAGTATCCCACTCTAAACGGGATACAATAAAACCTGGCAGGCTTTGGGGCTTAGCGTAAAATGCTGCATCTCACCCCAAAATCAAAATATGCACAATTTGCTACCAGGTGCAGCTGATGAGGCTACAGGTGTAATGTTAAAGGGATGTTACTGCTTTTTCATATGTAGCTTCCAGGATGTTAAAACCTTTAATTTTCTGAACACTGTCAATACTTTAAAAATCTCTTATAAAACATGTATTTAAATAATCAAAATTTAAATCATCATTCTGTCCCCTGAGTCTAAGGTTTAATCAGAATGATTCCTGCCTTTCTGCCTAGCAACACAAAAACCTTCTAGAGAAAAATTTACTCCTGAATATTTTCAGAACTTTATATAAATCCACATTTAAAACTATTTCTAGTGCAGCTGAGGTCTGAAGTGGTCTATCTTAATTCCATATGTGAAGCAGTGAGGTGTGTATGTGTCTGCTGGTAGTCTGAATTGGAGCTAGTCTTGAATGTATAGATTATAGCTGAGGTTGAACTTGGAGTAAAAGAAATGCCAGTTTGATTCCATCCTATCTGAATTCATCTTTCTACTCCTCTAAGCACATTTCAATAACCTTCTTGTTATCTTCCCCTGAGTTCCTGCATGCTATTATTGTTCTTATCTATACGTTCCCTTGATTATGGCACTGCCCTCCGAGCCCATCATCACTGCTTCATAATGCCTGCAATTACTGCTCCGTGGGCTGCCAGATCCACTAATGATGCAGTGTTGGCTGCTGGTGCTGCGAGAGGCCAGGGCTGTCCCTGTGTGCTCGCCCTGCAGAACGCGCTGAGAGCCGGAGCGCGCCTGGGAAGAGCAATGTAGGTCACAGCGGTGTCGGGATCATTCTGTGGGGGCAGCGATGGTGCCAGGGGGGTCTGCACCGTGCTCACAGCCACTGATCCCCTTGGAGCCTCCTGGGCTTTCAAAAGGAGCGGGTTCTGGTGTGTCTGTGCCGTACCTTTTGATTTGTGTGGCACC
>VZTT01018433.1:3637-16274 GCA_013400855.1 Buphagus erythrorhynchus | reverse complement strand
CATCCTTATGGAATAATTATCCATCTTCAAGCCCTGAAACATTTAGGGAAGCCTTTGAAAATGTGACTGTTGAAATTAGGGCAAGGGTAAAGACTGCTTAATTGACATTTTTTTTCTATTAACTGCAGTTGACACGGTGAACCAGACTGTGCAGCAAGCAGCGGAGCAGGCCAAGAATGCTGGTCAGAAAGGTACGGTGATGTTCCTGCTTCTTTCAAAATGTCACAAATGTGAAATCCCAGACAGGGCACCCAATGCTGCCTTGCTCCTTATCCCACACCTGGTGGGAAAGGGGAAGCTATTGCAATGATGCTACAGTTATCTTTGTTTTTTCTCTTTTAAAAGCACTTGATGAAGTCTACAAAGTTGCTGAAACTGGTGAAAAAGCTGTAAAAAATGTAGCAAACCAAGCAACTTCATGGGGCAAAAGCTTTGGACAATGAAGATCAAAATGTATCACCACTGAAATTTTTGTAAACAAGTTTCTACTACATATACTCTTAAATAAAGACAATACTTACACTCTGCCTGGCTTGCGTGTATTCCTTTCGTTACACTTATAAAAACACATTTACAATTGTTTTCTAGACTGGATTACGGCACAGAGCAGGCAGCTAGAGCTCTGCCATACTACTAATGCAAAGATGTTTTTTGGTTTGGGTGGGGGGTTTTTTTGGTGGGGTAAGGGCTGGTTTAAAGTGGGCATCATGTAAAGTCAAGTACTTAAGAGCTGGTCTCCCATTTTGTCACTGAGCCTAAATCTTGATTGTGTATGTGTGTACAAGTCTCATAAGCTGACCACCCAACAGCCCTCTCCAGACAAGGTAAGAACCTCTGTGCCTCTCTGACTGTGTTTGTTCTTCTGATCTTATTGGTAAAATCACAGTTAGTTCCCGTGTTGAGGAAGGCTCAAATGTGTTTGAGGTGTGTGTGACCACTGTACAGCAGCACTGTGACACTCAGAGCCAATGCCAGCAGCAGCAGGTTGCATGGCTGCCAGCAGAGCACTTGGCTGTAGTACCTGCTTAGTACTGAGCTGGGTCACTGAGGCCACTCCAGCAGCTCTGCACAGCACAGGCACCATGGGCACTGCAGCCACACCGTGCCACAGAGGAGGCACTGACCACATCTGCAGGGCTCCTGTTAAACCCACACAGGGACAGTAGCTGAAAGAATCAGAACCAGCTCATTTTGAGTAACTCATCAACGACCAGAAAAAATCCTCAAAAGCTAACAAGACTCTGTGCGCATATGAACTTAGAATGCACTCTTAGAATCTGATACTACAGACTTCTCAATTAGTAACAGAATAATTTAGAGGTTACTTACCGGCACCTTGAAATCACAGCAAGAATTTCCATTGCTTTGACACTTCTTCCTGATGGTGACAGTTGCCATCAATGAAAAAGAGGTGTAGTACTGAGTTCTTTGCTGGGATAAAAAAATTATCATTCTGCTTGTTCTTCTGTATAATAGAAACCTTTTGCATTTAGTAATTTGCAGGTGGCATTTGATCCTGAACACTCTGGTTGTCATCCTTATGTGATTCACTTGCAGCTTTAGAGTACTGGCTGAGCTACCATTCAATACAAACTAGATACCTAAGAAGTATTAAGTGCTGAATGAGAGCTTACAAACACCTGGTAAGGATGTGCTTTGCTCTAGGTAGTAGGTGTGGTTCCGAGCAGTTACAAATCCATGTTCAGATCTAACTTCAGGTCCTGATGGCTCCCTGCCAAACAGTACAGCAAATTTCTTAGTGAATGTCTAGTGGCATATAAGTGAATACGAGCAGTGATAGTTATTAGCTAGAAGATAAGGTGTTTGTGTACATTATATGTAAGGAGGGTCCAACACCTAACTGAAGTTAGTTTTAGTAAAAAATCCCCAGTATTTATAACATGCATCCCAGAGTGATTGTTTTCTTCAATTGTAGCTTGGGCTGGGAAAAGGCTAGAGCTGCTTTGTACCCAAACCTCTAAAATCACATTAACTCATACAAACTGTACAAAATTTTGCTACTTTCTTCTCTCTGTTGTTGTTGCTGGGTGTTGAGAGGTACATGCACAAAATGTGGATGTGGATAAGGAGCATAGGAATACTTTTTTTTTCCTTAACTGTCTGATCACATCGGGAGTGAGGTCAACAATGCTCAGAACTAGTGTGAGATTATTTCAGGCTATCACAAGAAGTCTGGGATAACTGATAAGGATTTGGTTCTTGTGTTGAGCTACAAAGGGCAAATCAGCTGATATGCTCTTAAATCAGCCTCCAAGCATTTGTCTCCTCAAGAATCTCAACTCTTTGATTGGAAGTACCTTAAGTTGTTGTTACATCCGCCCTTGGATATGCTTGGATTCATGTCTCCAACACTGACTCTGTTTATCTTAATCTCTGTTAAACCTCTGTTTAAGACGTCAGTAACTACTGCAATCAAGCTGCTCGGTAGAGATCCAGTGAACATTAAGGGCTCATCTCTGGGTTTAGTAAAATCATGCCAAGTGGTAGGTCTGCTTTTTTTTCAAGATACCCCCAGAAAAGAAGTGTTAATGTGTGTGTACACTGAAACAGAGGATGCTAATGAACCAGGCAATTAACTGGTGTCTGTAATCGTGCAGGCTTTGGCTTTTTTTCCCTTCCAAGTTGGTAGGAGGTAGAAGATATTCCAGTTAGCTATCTATGCCAGCTTTCTGTATGCTCCAGCACTGAAAGGGTCCCATTTTTCAAGTTTGCCAAGCCAAACTAAGGCTGCTTTACTAGCTATAGAGGAAATTAAGTGGGGGAGGAAGAACAACAGTAAGAATTTTGCTTTAAATGAATTTGCTGCTAGATAACGCAACACTACTTTTAAGATTATTTCTATTTTGTATAATACAACTGTTTATTTGTAAGCTTTTAGCCTCCACATTTTGGTCACAAATTGTCAGAGCTGAACTGTTAAAATCATAATTTAGTTTTACACTTTATAATGGTTTATGTAAAAACGGCACTGAAGAATATGATCCAGGATACAGATCTTGAGTTTAGAGATCCATATCTTGATCACAATAATTCTCAAGCTCAAAGGGTTCATGTTTTTTTAAATAGTATGTGTATATATACACATATATGTATGCTGCACTTAATTGATCTGTACCACTTTTACAACCCTAGATGCCAGCATATATGATGGAGTAAGCCACTAATTAAATACCTCATACAGGTTTATTGCTCCATGCTAACTACTAAGTATTTCTTCACACAAAGTTTAGAGGACAAGCTAAAAAGGCCTGAAATTATTTCCTAAATATATCAAATATAATTTGTAAATATATCTACTAAATATATCAAAATCTTGCTGAAAGGCAAGTTCATGAGACGAAGATCTGTATTAGTGAGCCCCTAAAGATAATTCAGTGACAGTATCTTAGTAGTGGTCAGGTAATGAATGGACGTGTGCTGTGAAAAGGTGCAGATTGTAGCTACAGAAAGCTATTGTATGAAATAGAAAACAGTAATACACCAGCATAGTAGGTTTGAAAAGGTCAACTTTTTTTTAATAACTGCTCTCTCTCCAGGTTATGTCATGCAGTTACAAAGTAGTTAGGAAAAAGCATGAGTTTCTGGGAGGGACTAATTGTCTTTTTTAAAAAAAACATTCATATTCATTACATAAATAACATCTGGCACTTCAAGGGGACTCCAAGGGACAAAAGCCTTACACTTCAAAAACTGTGCTTGATCCAATATTTTGTTGAGGTCCATTTTGTTGTACTTTATGTTCAAAACTTTCAAGACCTCCTGATGACAAAAAAAAAAAGAAAGGCTGCGTGTGTTAAGACAGTGAATTAAGTTTATAGCAGCATTCTAGCTCCTCTGTGGTTTGGCCAATGATTTCTGGGTTCAGTTTCACTCTAGTTGTTCACTGAGGCAGTATCTAATTTTCAGAAAGCCTCTGAAAGGAAAACACTGAGAAAGAATTCCAAAAAACCTAAGTATGATTGCTTACCAAATTCAGAACAACCCTTTCTTAAAAAAAGGAAACAACCAATAGTCAGAATAGTTATGTAGATACTTGATTAAAAACATAACTAGAGTTGCTCAACAGTTTCAGCTTATAAAAATATTAGTCTGTCAGCTCTACAAATGTCATGATGATAGTCAAACTAGCTTGAACAAGCAAGGAAAGGCAGTCCTGTAACAGTAGCACAGTTAAAGAAAAAATATTGCCTTAAGAGAATCAGGCCTGAAGCTTTACTACAAATAAAAACTAGACTCCTATCAAAGTTAATCCCTGCTGGAGGCCCATTCTTCCTTTGACAATGCCACAGCATTGATCATACAAGGCCTTACTGAAAGTGCTGAAGCCAAAATTATGTCATTAAACAAAAGTGCATGAAGTAATAATGAGCTAAGTGCTCATATAGTACAGTATCTGATCTGAAGTCTGAGAAGTGGCTCAGGTGGCAAGACCACTCTTTCATACATAAAATGTACCATTTTGTTTTGTAGGTGAAACACCCAGAATGGCCCCCACAAGTGCAGATGAACTGTTATCTTCAGATACATACTTGTATACAATTTCCTAATCCATGGATTTTTATTGTAAAAAAGACTAGTTTGGAACTGAAACTAATTGAGAATAGAATCCACTATAATGTCAGAAGAAAAGAAAATTTTGTGGTTACATGTAAACTTGTGATAAGCTTTCTCAAGAAGAGGGTACATTAACAGCGAGGGGTGGGATACAACAAGGAGCGGTCATGGCCTGTTTATGTAAAGGTCAAACCAGCCTCATTGTACACTTTGAAGACTTTCTCAATTGCATTGACGTAGGCAGCTGTTCTCAGGTCCAGACCCAGGTTGTATGTCATGGCAGTACGCATGATTTGCTGAAAAAGAAAAGGTTACATGTAGTTTCTGCAAGTTTCTCCATAGGAGCTCAACAATTTTGCTTGTAGGATCCTAGCAAGGAGTAAAAGGAGCTGCTAGATTGGTACCAGAGTTTGGATCCTGATTCCCCTTAAACTGAGAGCTGAAAGGGAAGAATATCTTTCCCAGGTCACTATATTACCCCTTTTCAAGCCTTACACTGAAAGGTAGACATGAGATGTTTCAAGTAGACTTTGTCCAACCCATTAAACATACAGCATAGAGGAATTAACCTAAAATTGCTAATGGTGAAGTAAAGCACTCTTATGTACATGTCCCAGATTAGCCAGGTACAAGAGGACAACTAAAAAGTTTCTACTTACTACAGCTTCTACCAGAATAATCTCTAATGTTTATTATATCCAGTTAAAGCTGGCCATGATGGCACAGAGCAGAAATTCTTCATACTCTAAGTGACTTCCATTAATCATGTACTATTTATCTACTCCTTTAATTGCAAAAAAATTCTGTACAAATTTAAAAACTTCTTAAAGCCATGTGAGTTTTCTTTAATGTAAGTATATATAGTTATGCAATATTTACCCGGGCAGAACGTTCCATCGTGTAAGCCAACCCAGAGTGCACAATGTCTTTCTCAGATGCACCCTGCAACAACAGAGAATAAAATCAAGGTTTAATCCAAGACACATAAAGGTCCTCAATGTGTGCTGGGGAAAATGACATGTTGGATACCCATAATTACTGAAGCTTGCTCACTCATTCTCTTCTAATGATGGGTGAAGAATCTAAATAGCCTTTACTGTGTTACTTGAAGAGCTAGCTATGATCAATTCAATTCTAAAACCTCAGATGCAAGCACTGAAGGCTTTTATGGGCCTAGATTCTAGATGCATGATGCTACCATTATCTACTGATGTAGTAATTACTGTTTTCAGTCTTCAGACCACACAGTAAATATTAAACAAAAAAGTTTCTAAGAGTCAACAATCTATTGTAATTGTTTTGAAGACAGACAGGTTTTAGAAAGGGCACAGATCCCAAATTCATATACTTCACATTATATTAGCCCTTAGCAACTCCACAACTGTACTTCCATTAAAATTTAAACACACAGAACAATAAGCAGTTGAAGAATTAGGATGACTCATTACAGGTTCAATGTTCCATCATCCTGATTGCTGTAATTTACTAATAATTTGACATCTGGCTCCACAAAATACGTGCCTTCCCTCAAATACCAATTTGGGCTGGAAGTAGAAAGTACTAGGCCAGTTTCTATGGCTTGTATTTAGGAGATCCAGCATTTGCTTTAAGCCACAGAACCCATCACACATGCTACTCACATAGCCTAACACGTACAAAGTGTACCATTCTGGGTCAGGCTAAATAAAGTCTATTGCTATCATCTGGCTATAGTCCAAGTTTATACACACTTCCCCTGGATTTCTTCCTGAGGAAGCATGGTTTAATGTTTTTCACAACTTGCTGGACTTTATTCCCCTCATTTGTCCCACCTCCTCCTGAATTAAGAGTTTAGAAACCAAATCAACTAACGCCTTTAATTTCCATGTATTTCCATGTATCCCTTGGCAGAGCATTGCACACCTGAACTGTCTGCTGTGCTAGGAACCATCCCCTTATTCTTCGTTGTGCACCTCACTGTGCTGGTTTTGTGGGAACACATCTCACTCTCTTCTACCATTCCCTGCAGTGAACAATCTATCCTTACCCACCTCTTTCCATATCCCTCATTCTACAGACCACTGTCTCCACCTCAGGCCTCGTTCAGGCTATAGGACCTAGGTTAGTTCACTGTTCCATGTCGGAGAAGCTCCTGTACTTCTATCTATCCTCGTGATCTTGTTCTGAACTTTCTCCACACTTCCCATGTTTGAAGATGCAGACACCTAACCTGCACACAGTATTCAGAAGGCAGCACACTCTGAATTCATATGGTGGTATCATTAGTCAGTCTTATACCTTCAGAACAATTTTTAATGCTGGATTTGCTTATTGATTGCTATGGATTTCTAGGCTTGTACTTCACCTCCAAACTTTCCTTTTAAATGCAAATGGATGAGCTCACAATCCATCACTTCACATGGAAACTTCCCCACCATGTATTGCTACACAATAGATAGCAATGAATTTTACCTGACATTTCCCTGCCCATCGATTCACTCTTAAAGGAACAAGCTATGGTTTTTCACCCAACTGTTTAGTTCTAGAGTTACAGAAACACCAAGCTTGTTCAAGTTCATCTTGTTCAAAGTTTTTTGGAAAACCAGGCAAACTATATGAACAAGAGCTCCAAAATACAAAAAGCATCTGTATTAAAACTGTAGTTTTTTTATTCTATTGGAGGTATTTTGCATGGGCTGAAATAAAATAAATCAAAAATAGCTTATTTCCAATATTCCAAAGCAGTTCAGATCATTTGCTTGCTTTCTTTGTTTGGCCATTAGGCTAATTATGTACTAATGCTTTGCTTGGGGAAAAGTGCTCCATGATAGCTACAATGGTAAAATTTAGATTTCAGTTATAATATCAGAGTACAGCTCCATAACAGTAAAAAAACCCAGTAGCAACTACTTACCGATATCCTATCTTGAAATTCTGCTGTAGGCACAACTGGAATAGTTCCCCCATGTTTCCCAAATTTTCTTTCCAAGCTTTCCTGGACAGACACTAGAAGGGAAAAAAAAAAAGTCGATATAAGGTAATTGCCAAATGTGAAATTTTAGAATTCTTTTTTTCCTTACAACATGAGCAGTGCTTTGGTATTTTCATAGATATTTATTTTATCTTAGTTCTTGAAATTCTGAAATTCCTAAACAGCAACAAAGAGCACTTGAGACGCCATAAAATCAAAGTTAAGGATTTAAATGAGAATTGCCATAACTCTCCACTACTTTAGAAACACCTTACAATGTATGATTTATGAGAAAGGGGTATATTAAAAACTATTCAGATGTATGTTTTGTCAAGTCCAGTGTCTCAAGATTCTCATGTTTTCTATAGAGTACTATTTAAAATGGAGCAACATCCTCCAGTTCTTCTCCACTGAGCTTCCTCTCTTCACGTAATTGTTGTTACTGTTTCCCAGAAAGCAGACAGCACAGAATGACCATAAGGGGAACTGTGAGCCATAATCAGGTTTTTCAGTGCCTGTCTCTATTATATTATTGGCCTTTATAGAAATCCTTTATTGTTGCATGTGCAGAACAATGGCATCCACTTGAACTTCATTTTAATGCTTCCTAAATACCAAGTGTACAGCTAAAAGACATTTATTAAGAAGTAGTGAATATTTCACTTAAGTGGTTTGACTTTACTGTTTTACAAAACTGAGGAAAGAATTAAAAGATAAATCAAAAAAGTATGCATTTAAGTCATTAGAGCTGCAGGTCAGTTAACCTATGAAACTTTTTCTATTCTTTAGTAAGCAGCAATTACAGACTTCTGGGGAAATTGTGGTGAATTTTAAAAAGTTCTGCTTTCATTTCTCCCAAATTTGGTGTTTACTAGTCCAGTCTATTAAGTAGACAGTGTGTGGAAGCAGAAGTGAGCACTTACTGAGCAAGTGGTAGTTTGAATCTCTTTCATATTTGAAAGTCAAACGGCCATAACTGACGTGGTTCAAGTTTTTCAGCCATTCGAAGTAGGATACTGTTACACCACCAGCATTCAGGTAAAGATCCTGCACAGAAAGAATAAATATTTTGAATTGTGACCACATGACACAGACAGCACTATCATGTTCTGTAACAGTAAGCAGTATTATGCACAAGGCAACACTTTAAACTGCAGTACAGAAGACAATCCAGTTCTTACTCTTACAGGACAACACCCTCTTCTTCAGTTCAGGGATTACTTCTACTGATTTATTATAGGACTTGATTTTAGAACACATCAAGTTCAGGTGTGCTTGACTGACTACTTACTTCTATTTTAGCACAAGTGTTTAAGAAAATTACAGCATTCTTAGGCCATCTCAGTGAGTAAAGGCTGAAGATCACCTCCTCTATCTAGCAAGATCACTTGATCAGGACACCCTTGCTCTGTGAAAAAATTGTCATTATAGCTGGATAGGTCTTATTCTTTCAAATTATCACTACACATACTCTATACACTCTGCAGTACACAGTTCTGTCAGAACATCACCCAGACACACCATGTCTACAAACCAACCAGAATATTTACTCTTCCTTCCTCCTGTGCTTAGTGCACTTTCTGACTGAGCAAATGTCAGCTAATAATCATTATCTTTGGTCATTTACAGTTGTAGTGAGGTCTTCAATAAATATTATTATTCTTCAGCAACATTGACAGCCATTTCCTAGACATCAGTTATTAAAAACCACTCTTAGAGAATGAATGGATATTAACAAAAGCCTTCAATAACTTGTGTCTTGGTACTCCTCACAAAAATGTTCCTTTTCTGGTGAAAATTAAAGGTCATGATAGAACCTTACAGGGATAACCATGATATTCCTCTCCAAGAAGATTTTGTCAGCTTCAGGAGTTGTAGGCCCATTAGCACCTTCAGCAATAATCTGAAAGAAATCACAGCACAGAGTAACTCAGAGGTATAGCTTTGGGTTTTTTCATGCTGATTATAGAATATTAGTATTTAAACAGACCATCTCTATTTTTCATTTCCATTTGAACTCTGTGACTTACTTTTGCTTTAACCTTGTGTGCGTTGGCCTTGGTCAACTGCTTCTCGCTGGCAGCAGGGATGAGAATGTCACAGTCTGCTTCCAGAATGCTGCCCTCAAGTGGCTTTGCTTTAGGGAAGCCCATGATTGTCCCGTGGTGCTNCTAAAATACAATCTTCTGTTTGGAGAAAACAAACCACTGTGGTTTTAGTGTGTTGTGCACTCATACAAATTTCTTCCCTTCTGACTTTCAGGGAGAGAAAAGGGAGAAGCAACAGTATTAGAGAGACAGCACATAACATAATTCCTATCCTTACTTAGACATAAAAAGCAAGCTACAAAGCTTCAGAAACAAAGTTCCCAAGACTGAAGCATAACAGCTCTCTGCATAAAGACAAAAAAAGGTTCCTCTCAGCTCTTAAAATAGTTTTGAAACAACTCAAATGACTCACTATCTGCTACACCCAGGATAAGTTGCATCACATAAGATTCCAGTGCTTTTTAAAATTCAGTACTACAACCGTAGCCTTTGCTTAGTGATAGAATCTTCATTCTTTTGAGAAAGAGGGTGATAAAGAAATTCAAATATTCCCTATATAAAAGAAGACACATCAAATAAACACCTAAGTAACTCTAAACAGAAGATTGTATTTTAGTGCCTGTGAACTGTCCCCTCAAGTCTGCTTCACTTGGAAACTGAAATAAAAAGACCGCATCCAGTTTTCATTATAAACTACACATTCAAGTCACACTGCCAGGCAGGCTTTCATTCTTTCAAAAACGTCCAATAGGTAAGAAACAGCAAAAGTACACTTTGTACATCTTAAATGACCACGTGCTTGTGATTCTCAGTCAGGAATCCTTTAGGAACCTCCTTGCTCTAGTTCCTTAAGACATCCTTCCTACTTTAGGCATAAGAGAGGCAATATTATAATAGTAATTCCAAATCTGAAAACAAAATAATTAGCCTGCACACACAGACATTTTTTTGAGAGTCAGGTCAAAGGGTGAAAAAGCTACCACCAGTATTTGCATTCTTGTTGGGGATNCCAGATGGAACCATTAAACTCTCCGACAGCGACGCATTTTGCACCATAACGATGCAAATATCTCATAGAATGCAGGCCCACATTACCAAATCCCTGAAGGTGGAAAGAGAAAGGGAAAAGTAGTTAATCCTTCAGCTAAAATGATGATTTACTGCTAAGGCTTATACAGTTTTAAATAGTTCTTCATCTATTGGCACATCTTGGCATTAGATGATGTGTATAGGCAAGATAGAAGAAATCTACTAACATTCTATTCTTGTTTGAATACCATTGCAGAAATTATGCACTGTAGCCAGCAATGTATAGCTGTGATAAGTGTTTTATTCTGGAAATATAGAGAGGGAGAGGTAATGCTACTAAGAAAATGTCAAAACTCTGATGTTTATCAACCTGGGAACATTCTGTGTATCTACTTTATGACTGGCACCATCTTAAAGACATTAGTGGATTTTTGTATGACTACTGACTTAATTCCAGGCCATTAAGTTCCTTTACTCCCAGAATGCTGATGTTCTGGAAGCAAAAGAACACACATAGCAGACCAAAAGGTTGTATGATCAATGTTGAAACTTTGTCGTACAATTCTATGCTGGAAAAAAAAGCTGAATAATAAATTCCTGTGTAACACAGCTTCAATTATACTTGGGATTTTTGCTTATGTATTAGAAGCAAACTTTGGTATAAGAGTCTGTCATGCCTTAGGTCTCTTTGAAGTGCTCTAGGCTCATTTTCCTACAAGAATGTTCTACTTTTCTTATGGCCATGTTTTCAGTCTAAGTTTTGCTTAAGTGTGTGTTGGTTAGTCCTCTGCCAGGCATGAAAATGTCAAAGAGCAGGGAGATGAGCATGCTGCTNGTTAACTAGAGGACAACTTGGAGGTTACAATTACTCCGCTATTTCTAACAAGCACTTTTTGGAAACAACAAAACAAATCAGTTCCTCAAACTCTCCATTTAGCATACTGTTTAAAGTTGAACAAGTTTCATTTCTCTGAAATTTTAGGAATGATAATGCATACTGCTGACTATCAAACCCTTTCAAAATTCAACTACGTAAATCCCCAAGTCTTAGGAACACCAAAAATGTACATTCAACCCTACGAATTTAGGATAAGGTACTAGTTTCTATTTTTCTAACTGCTTATTCCATAATGGAACAAGAACAAAACCCTCAATTCCTCCTCTCCTTAAATTTTTTATTGTAAAACATTGCAACAAATTTTGTGTAGGTAAAACTAGTGTCACAACTCACTGAAAAGTGTGCTACGCCTTAGTTTAAAAAACTCCTGTAACTGTATTCATTTTGGTATTTGCAGCTTACAAGATCATTATAGAAATTTGGCTTTGTGCCTGTAGAGTGCAATTGAAAGTTCAGTTTATAAAAAAACAGTCCAAAATAAAGGACACCTATGTTGCTTGAAAAGTGTTTCTAAAGTTTGAGAGTAAAGGTTAACTTGGAAGTTTTAAAGCTCTCTCAGTTTTTAAGGGCTACAGACTGTTTTAAAAACAGCACTACTGAAAGTCTGTGTACTACTTTTCCTACAGTCCAAGGAAAAAAGTTACCTGAACAGCAAATGTTTTATCTCCAAATCCTGGAGTCATTCCTAATAAGCTCATATATGAGGCTTCGTTAATGAAATTTTCAATTCCATGGAAGACACCACGACCAGTTGCAGATATACGTCCATGGATCCCACCCTGGCTGATGGGTTTACCAGTTACACATGCATGTGCATTAATATCCTGCAAAACAGCAAAGGACTTGTGAGACATGGAATTAATCAAACAAAAAACAGCTGGAACAAGAAGTTTTGTACACTTTAGACAAAGGAAAACAGAAATTTTAAGAGTCAGAACATGATATAGCTTAAATGCATTTAGTTTGTAAAGATGATTACCTTCCTCACTTTGTGTGAACACCTCAGAATATTCTGTTGGGAAAGCTGTGTAATGCAATAGTGGATATGGTCTATGATTTTTTTCTTGCCTCTAAGTGTGTATGTTAACTTCAGTCTGTGTATCACGGTGATATCCACAAGCAGACAAATCCAAAAGC
>VZTT01018431.1:13491-32334 GCA_013400855.1 Buphagus erythrorhynchus | reverse complement strand
GCACTCAGTAGATGGCACATCTCATTTTCTTGTGGAGTGAAAGTAAACCTTCTTGTATGGAGGGAGCTTGTGCCTGAACTCTGGACTGCTTTCTCAGGCCTGCTGAGAACCTGCTTCCCATGGAAGTCTTTGGGACCTGTGGGCACCTTTCAGATGAAGTCTTCAAAACTTGTTCCCAGCATAAAGGAGATAATAGGATTTCCAGTGAATGGAAATTCAGTGGATATTGGAATGGGAATCACTGTGTCTGTTGTTGGTGTGCTTATTTCTGCAGTCATTTGAAACCAGAATGTGTTTTAATGTCAGTCTTGCTGATAAAAATTGGTGGAGCTTAATGGTGAAAATAATGTGGTGGGTACAATGTGGACATGTATGAGGAATAATGGCAAATAAAGGATTGAATGTCTCAGAATGTCATTGAGGGGGTGAACTTTGGATATTATGTATTTTTGAACTGCTGACTGCCCTTTTTTCCTGTTAATGTCAGAGGGAATTCTCAAAGCTGCGTAGGATGAGGTGCTTATTTTGTGTTGATCAACAACACTTTTCCTTCTGATGGGAATATGGCACGTAACACGGATCTTCTAGAGTTCCACCAAGCTGTTTTTCAGAATAAGATACTGGAAAATCTGAAAGATAATTCTGGAAGTGCTGGAAGCACCAAAAGATCTCTTTGCTTTGGCAGTCTGAGAATTGACAATGTATTACCTTGCTGGTGTGACAGATCACTCCAGGTTCATAGGATTGAAAAAACCTTCAAAACTGATAAAGATTTCAGCTTACAGTGATGCTTTATTAATTAAGAACTGATTTTCTTTTAAATGTTAAGGGAAACATCAGTCAGGAACAGCATTCTGATGTGATTAAGAAAGAAAAAACAGAGAAGACACAAAACAAAAGAAAAAAAATCTACTTAATCCTCCCAGTCTCTTGGAAGTCTTATTCTATCTCCTCACTGTGCTGAAGGGAGCAGAAGGTTTCAGGCTTTGCATTTTGTGTGTTCATATTTTGATACTGCAGTGGGGAAGGTTTGGCAGGAGAAGAGTCAGAGTTAGTTTAAAAACATTAATTTTCTTTGTTAATGCTGCTGCAGATAGTTCCAAGTTTCAGTTTGTAGTGGATTTCTTTCAGTATTTCTGTAATTTGATGCTCTTTGGGAAGTGCTTTGAAGCTCAGCACTAGCCTTGGGGAGCAGAGGGCTTTGGGAGGGGGGCTGGACTCTCACTCCCAAGTGCAGTCACTGATTTTACTGCTCAGAACTGAGGTGGGTGAATGCCAGCATTTCTAACATCAGCCTGCTGTAGACACTCCTTAGCTCTGGGAAAGCTGCGTTGCTTTTCTGAGCATCTGTTTCACCAGCTGTGAAAAAGAAGGCAGTACCCTCAGCATGTGGGTATGATGAACGTTCTTGTTAGCTAATCTTGCTGAAGTGTATTGGAGCTGTGAAGCGTTGTGAGCTGTTATTTCAAAGTGTGAAAGTTTAAAATGGTGTAAGCCATGAGCTTCTATCTTTGTTAGGGAAGAGAAGTATCCACTGGGAGACCTTTGGCAACAGGCACAAAGGGTTTGTGGGAAAGAGGAGGAATTTGCCTGTAATGAAGGAACTTGAGTGAGAATTGTGCCCCATTCTACCCCTTTACACAAAATCTATATGGATTTATTTGGAGCTTTGTAAAGCACCTGTCCAGGGCTGGGTTTTTCCCAGTTTTAACACCAGTTGCATTTCCTTTTGCTGTTTTTCCAGCCCCCCCTCTCCTCCACACACTTGCATTTTATGATCAAAGCTCCATTCCCAATGCCTTGTAATAACACTCAGAAGTTCCCCTATGGATAACAGTTCTAATTAGACACTGAAGAATTCTTTAATTCTCTTCATACTTATTAATGTTAGGAACATTGTACTGATAAAAGATGTGGCTTTTTCCCCCATTGCTGTTATTACATTTTCTTTGGCTCCCCTCCTTCCCAAACACTGCACTTATTCTTTAAGATTTCACATTGTCTTGTCTTATATAAACTTGGTTCCTTGGTTCTTGCTTTCAATTCATTCTTTTATCTTCTACAGTACTCAATGAATGCATAAAAATAATAAATATTAATAATAGGGCTCTTTGAACCAGTAGGTTCTTTGCAGCTTAAACTCACCTTTTCCTGCTGCTTATCCCCTATTAGAAGTTGCTATAATCTGCAGATTGTAGCTGTAATAAGTTCTGAAGCAGTGGCTGGGTTTGTGACAAGCGTAGGATTATAGCTCCAGGTGGGGAAGTGACAGCAGGAACAGAGAACCTCAAAGGCACAAATATGTTGTTCCAGTTGAAATATTCTTAGCAATAAAGGAAGAGAAGCCAACAAAATTTAGTGTGGGAATAGAGCTATTTATCTAGGTTTCCATGGAGTGTCAGTGACCTATATAGGGTAATCCTGTACTGCACACAAAAATTGCTGTGTTTAGAAGTAGAAAAACATTCTTTCTGGAGAACACAATTTCAGAAGACTATACTTTTGGAGATTCTTTCAAGCCATTTCATAGGAAGTGTCTTAAATCAGCAAGACAAACTATGACATATATCTGTGGTATTACTGTGTTTGCTTTGAATTCCCTGTAGAGACAGGTCTGCTTCACAGAGCTACAGAAGAAAAAGATGCTGTCTGTCCCTATGTGTAAAATTGACCACATAATGTACAGCCCAGGCTCCAAAGCTTTTGCCACACACACACACATGCACATGCTCTTTTGGATATCAGCAACATTTTTACTGTCCCAGACGAAGGAATGAATAAAGTAAACACAAATGGGAAGTGTGAAGTTTTCCCACCATACCTCCTTTTCTCTGTTTAACAATGCAAGCTACCAGAATAGGAGAAAAATTCAGAATCCTGAGTTGGCAGGGCAAGTTTTATGAAACTTTATTTGTTTCTTCTATGCTGAGTTGCAGTGGCCCTACTTAGAGGAGACAAGCTGTTCCTAAGCAGAACTTCTTTTGGGTGGGTTGTTTCTAGGCTTATGTCTTCATCAGAAACCACACTGGTTGCTGCTTGAGGTTAGGACTGGCTAGGAGCCTTCAAGGAAACAATTTGCCTGCAGAAGATGCTGATTTATTGAAACCATTACTGCTTTGTTGGAAAGGATTGGTCTCCACTTGGTTCTCCTTGGGTGAATTTCTTGCATACAGGATAAAATTTCTTAGTCAAGACAGCTAGGAGCCAAATGGTTTGGGTTTTTCACCTATGCTGTCACAAATCCAAAACAGGATCCTGAAAGAAGGTTTCCTACATGTCAGAAATACCTGTCCTAACCACAGAACTGCTGTTCTAGAGCACGTGTTTATGTATGAAGGATTCCGAGGGATATTCCAAATTTTCATCCCTATGTGAAATAAAAAAATATTTCAAGTATCAAAAAATGTGGTTCTCTCTAAAAACGGAGTTCCCATTCAGGTGTCCTTGTGTCTTCTTCAGTAGTTTTACTGTCTTTCCTCACTGGTTCTGCAGGTTTGTGTCCCCCCTGGATGTGCTCTTATGGAGTGGAGTAAAGAATCTCTGAAGACCTTGGCAAAGCAATCAGCTTGTCAGTGGCAGGAGGGGAAAGACTGACCCTGAAGCACTGCTGGTGTATTTTGTCAGGGTCAAGGCTGTGCAAGGATATATGATTCCTAAACCACTGCTTCCTCTGAGGAATATTATTAGGAAATCACCTTAAGCAGCCAAAGAAAATATAGCTGAACACTGCTGATATGTTTGTGCTGGGGCCATTGTTGTTGGGCAGGGTAGGAAAAATAATGCTTAGGGCAAGAGAGGAGCTGCTTGGAACAGCATGAAACATTCTTGTGCTGGTTTGATTGCAGTGAGCTCGGCAAAGGCAAGGCTAGCACATGGTTTCAGTAATAGGCCTCTTCCAATTTCTTCTCTCTTTGTGTTTTACAGAGAGGAGGAGAAAGTAGTCCTGTCTTGATCCTTTCTTAATTCTCCTAGGAGAGTAAGGAGATAACAAGAAGAAAGTCAAGAGGGGACCTCAGCTAAGGTGGATGTGTGCTTAGGGAGGGTGTTTGCTCTCTGTGGCTGTGCTCTGCACCACCAAGGACCCTGAACCTGGTTATTCCAGTGCAGCTCAGCTCCCTGAACCATGATGTGCTCTGTGCTGCTTGGCTGCCAGGGGGACCTTTCAGGGAATCCCTCTGTTATAAAAGGTGGGATTGCAAAACTGAGGTGCACGCTCCAGTTCTGATTATATGGGAATGCCACTCGACCTTTACTTTGTATTTTGTTCTTGCTGTTTTTAGAAAAGAGCGGGGGGAAAAGGCTGAAGCTTCATCATTGCACAAGCAAAGACAAAACACTGCTCTTACAGGCAAAAAATTCCAAGCCCTTGCTGTCTATTTGAGGTTAAATAATGGGAGCTTCCTGTTTCAGGGAAGCCAAATTAATCCTCAGATGGCCTCCACTAATGTGTTTTAAGAAGACTTGTACTCATCTTGTGGTAGATGAGGAGTCTGAGCTTGCCCTTTTTGTTACACTCCTCCTTTTCCTTCAAGTTAAATTGGGAGGCATAAGGTATATTTACAGCACAGAGAAGCAGCAGTGGAAGTCTTGACCTAGTGGAAATCAGAACCAGGATTACCATACAGCTTTTTTGGATGCAGCATAGCATTTGGATCCACAACAGTCTGGTCTGGAAATCATACAATGTCAAAGCAGTCCTGGATGTGAGACAAGCACTGTGTCTGTCTGTATGCAGAGATGCAGACCCCAGATACAGAGTGTTTGAAAGAACAAATTAAAACACCATAAGCCTTTATGGGTTTTTTTTGATAATAAACAGGCGACACTTATCTTAAAATGTAAGATGGAAATAATGTTTTAATATGTTTTCACAAAAAAATTGACCTAAGAAAATATTTCTCTTAAATTAATCAATTCTAAGACCTCTAGGACTGAAATAACAGATTTTTAGTTCTTGCTTATGGTTATACTCATCGAAAGAACCTTTAAAGGAACCTCTAGGAGGCTGATTGCTAAGGTTCCCTAGATGCCCAGGAAGACAAAGGTAAGCTGCTACCTTTCTTCAGAGCCTTCAACTGTGCTCTAAATGATAGCTGTAATTTGGGAGTTATATGAGGCCTTTTTAAGGACTGTACCTTTTGCCCTAAAAAGTCAGTTTGCATCTTCTAATCACAGAATGCCTTGACTGCTTTGCATCCATTTCATGTCTAAATTCTGCCCATTTTTTAAGTATACCTAAATTATTGGGAAAAGCAAGCTATTGATGTAAGACATCACTCTTTTCTTCTGAATCTGGGATGGTGAATTGAAAAAAAAAAATAGGTTAGTCTGAAAATAGTTCCAGCTAAGCTGAGGTCTTAGATGTATGATTGAGCTGCACTCTATGTTTTTCCTGTTGAAATAAAGTCAGGCTGCACTAGGATAGTGTTGCAAAGGGTTTGCCATAACACAGAGCAGGGCTGCATGCTCCAGCTGTTCCTTGAGACTGGCTTGCACAATCCTTTTTGTGGCTGGAGCTGTATTCTTGTGGACTTCAATGTCACTGTCTCGGACTTGTCATTCCAAGCTGAAGGAGCTCATGTACTGGATCTGTTTCCCTTACCATCCTACAAGGTTACATCTGTAGACTGTGCTATAACAAGAAGCTACAATCTTCAGCTGTAATCCTTGATTCTTTATGGAGTGCAACAGTGTGGAGTAGGACCAAACACTGATTTTTGTAAAAGGAATATGATTAAATGCAAGACTGCCTGAGTCTGGCTGTCTTGTAGCTTCATAGGTAACTCTTCATAGACAAGATTTGTTTCTTCCTTTCCCCTTTCTGTTCTATTGTCCCTGAGCTTTATTCCTTGTAATGAATTCTGTCTAAGTAAAGCAGGGATTTGTCCAGATACACTATTGTATAGCAAGGAGGTGGTGAAACAGATGCAGTTGTTGGAACTGATGATAAGGTAATTTTCTCACCCTTCCAATAACTGCAAATGCGTTTGAAAGAGGATTCTCAGTGCTGGTAGCATTTGCTATTGTGTGTACACCCCGAGATAGAAATCAGAGATTGACTGGTGGATAATGAAACAGTGCACTGTGCCTGGAGGAACAGATTGGGCAGACATCTGAACTATCCCTGGACTGGCCCACCACAATGAGTCAGTTGATCAGAATTTTTCTGGCAGATGCAGCCTCTCTGTTTCATGTCACAGTAATTATCCACCACTTGATTATTGAGTGTCTGTGTGGTCCACATTATCTGAAAACTTCACAGTTGCAAATGTATTGCATCTTTGTAGCACCTTCTTGAGGCAGAGAATTGCCATTTTACTGATGTAAGTGAAATCTAAATAACTTGCTGAGGATATAATGGGAAACTGGTAACACACTAGAAAATAAGACAATAGCACCTATCCAAATTTGAATCCTTGGAAAGATAGCTCAGGTTTTAAAAATGGAGAGGGACTATTTCCTGTATCATAAGAAGATTTTTTTCCCAGCTAAATAAATGTCTTGCTTTGCTGTGCTCTGGGTGCCAAATGTCCCAAGTAACTTGATGATATGTTGCTAAGGCCTTTTTGTATTTTGGCTGTGTTATTTGTGCATTTACTAAATTTGGATAGGACAACTTTTTCTCTGCAAATGAAGCTCTCTGTGTGAGATGTTTGGAGTTTTTTTGCAGGGGGAGGTTAGGGGCAAGGCTTGGTTGATCAGTTTTTTCTCATAGGAAATAAAGATCTTCTGAAGTTTTGGAAGGAATGGGGGTGGGGAAATTTTTACCTCAGCCAAAACAGTCAATATTTCATGGTTTGGGATATGCATTAGAGTGTGGGACACTACAGGTGGTGGCCCTGAGATCTGAACCTTCTTTTCCACATAGTAATGCAGTGCATTCACTGCTGCTCTTTCTTTTTTTTGGAATGTCAACTTCTTTCCAGTTAAATTTCCTTAGAAGTGTGCAGAGGTTGATAACAAGCATTTTCCTTTGAACAGACGGGTTTTTTCAGACTGTTTTCCCCCAAAAATAGTTTTTGGGAAGTGCAGGTAATCAGACCTAATAGCCCTTAACAAGTTAGTGACTCCTTGAGTTCTACCCTTTAGTGGTATCTGAGGAGTGATATGGTCCTGAAGCATCTGCCTGTTCTCACTGCAACAAACCTAATCAAAGGCACAAAGTGAGATGGCCTCTTTCCCTGCCCTGAGGCACTCCCGGGCGCTTCCTTGAGAAAGCAATTTGCTTTGGAGTTATTAAAACAGCACATGCTGTAAAAAAAATATAACTTCCCAGGCACAGGTGTGGAGCTGCCGAGTATTAATGCCAGTTGTGCAGTTCAAAATCACCGCTTTGTTCTCGAGATTGTAATAGTGTTAAAAAATTCAGCCTTGATCTTGATGAGAGCTCAAGTCCCTGAGCTTGAGTGGAATCAGGGTCAAGGTTTTTAATTTGTTTGTTCTTCAGAGATGCTGAACACCTTCTGTGGCAGCTGAAATTAGTGGGAGCTGTGTGTGCTCAGCATTTTGGAAGGAAAACAGCGTGTGCATGTGTTGTGAGCTGTGATGTACAGAAGCCAGGATCTCTAGGGGTTTGCAGTATCTAATAAGATGCCCCTATAGTTGTTTCTTAATTAAGCCCCAGACACCTTACATGGCTTCTCTTGAACTTCAGGACTCTGCTTTTCTCGAGCATATTTGAGTCTTCTACCCTGGCAACTCCTTGGAGCTTTCTATTAAGGTATTAAGGGGAGGAAAACCAGTTGGTTGCCTCAAGCTGAGGAGGAAATGCTAGACTTGAAGGATTATCTCAGCGCAATGAATTTTAAAGACTTTTTGCTATACATGTGTGGAAAGCTATCAAAATGCTAATGGTTCTGCTGTCTTTTTTAACCCTTTCAACATATGGAGCTGATGGAGGGGAACTGAGAATGATGCTATTCAACTGTAAAAGGACAGTTCAGTCAGAAATTAAGTTTTAAGTAGCTTTTCATCTGTTGGCCACTTCTCCCAGTGATAAGGAGGACTGATGCACCCATCATTTGGATAGACCAATTCTGTATGAGCAGTTGAGGCCATCTGCAGGTGTGGTGTAGGCCAGGAACTCTCTGCAAGCAGCACCCTACAGGAAAGGCTGGCACATGGCTGAAGAGCTCACATTGGTGCCCCTCCTACCCCTGCCCACTTTGTGGGACACGCCCGCAGTGCCAAGGATGCCTCTGTGGTGGGGGAGTGTTGGAACCCTGGAAACTGGGAATTTTAGACTTTCTGTGCTAACAGGCACTGACCCCCAAGAAAACACTGCTTTTGACTTAAGGCCGTGGAGAAGGCTTCCAAAATTAAATGACAAAACTAAAATCACGAGCATGTAGTTTACGTAAAAGTGTGTAATATCACATAGTGAAAAACTCGGAATTTAGAGTTTTAAAATATAGCAATATATAGAAAACAAGATGAAAATTTTTAAGTGAAGGTTTTGTCTTCTTCACCTTCTTCTTTATAGGTTTAGATAATTTTTTGCAATTAAATAAAAAAATCCACATTGAAAGTCACAGATATTAAGTTAAAAGTACAAATAAGATAAAACACAACAGGGGGGGCCTGTCCCTGCCAGAGCAACTCATCCAGTCATGGGCATACCTGAGGGCCCTGGGATGGGATGGACCATCCTCCCTGCACAGATGGAACACAAGTGTCCTACAGCAGCACAGAACACCAGTGTTTCACCAAGGAGACTCTGATTCTCCTGGGTGCCTTGCCTCACCATCCTAAGCCAGGGAGGACATGGGCTCCAGGTGGACACACAGGCTGGGAATGTTTTCTCCATGGTGCTGTGAGCTGGGCAGCAAGGCTTGTCTAAGATCCTGAGCAGGTGCTGTGTTTGCAGTGGCTCTGCAGTGCTGTGGCTGCTCTGCTGTTGCTGCCCAAAGTGGCTGGGCTGGTTAAGTCTGTGCAGGAGGCAGCCAGGCATATTCCTCTGGGGATGCTATCTGTATCTGTGAGGAACTGCTGTTCTGCTTATTTAGGTTTTTGGCTGAAGTTTTTGACGTGTTAGGAATATCTCATTCAACTCTATAGAGATTCTGTTAATGTTCTGCTTTGGAACCAGGTAAATACTTGGCTAGCCAATGATATAAATAACTGAAATAGTGTATTATTAGACCCATGAGACTCAGTCATTCCTTTAGCTGTCTCTGAAATATGTTAGAGCAATGGGTCTGTCTGTGCTTATCTTTTTAATCAGGACTAGCCAGGCAATCTTAGCCCTCAGGAGAGCCCAAATCACTGAGCTGCAGGGCAATCTAGGCCATTAAACTCATGGCTTTCAGGTTTCTGTCAACCTGTAATGTTGTTTATTTATTATTTTTAAGGCATATTTACTGTTAAATATGAGCTACCAGCTTATTTTGAATCTTTAAAGCATCAGTCTCTTCCATTTTGCAGCTGAAGTGTTTGGCTGCCAACATGTATCACCTGGGGGCAGGAGCAAGGGCAGGCAGCGTGGAAAGGATTGCTGCAGGGATTTGTATGGGGTTGGGACCAAGGAGACACTGGATGGAGCAAGGTGGGGAGACTGGACAGCAGTGGGACAGTGTGCAATAGGCTTCTCCTTTCTCATTTGACATGAGTTTGTTGAGGTGTTGAGCTTGGGGCATCCTAAGGCAGATTGGGTAGGACGTTTGGGAAGTCAGCTTTAGGGAAAGCTGTTTTAATGTGGATTGCTCTAAATAATATCAAGATATGGCTGGTGCATAGTGCACTAAGCATCATGTTCACCATGGTTTCCTGTTTGGCTTTCAGCAAATTTATTGCTTTAAGTCAATGTGTGTGTGTGTGAGAGAGAGAGAGAAAGAGAGAGAAGAAATAGCTATTTACCCCATCCCCTTGTATTTTTTTCCATCATAGGCAGTCACAATTCACTTGCCAATCTCATGTATATTGAAAGGCTGTTTTCAGTGGACTCTTTTCTCTCTAATTCTTACATTTCTCAGTGGGTGCCTTTAGGAATTGCAAACATTATTTTTTTTTATGAGAAATTATTCCCCCTGAAAGTGTTGTGATCACTGGGAAAAAAATCTCTACCTTTTTCTAATTCATATTTCACAAAAAGTGCTTTTTCCTTAATCTTGAAAATTTAAGGTTGCATGAATAAACAAGTGGTTCTTAACGTGTCCATAGTTGTTTTGCAGACATGAATTTTAAACTGTGCAACTTCTTTGCATTTTCCATTTGGGTTTTTGTGTGTGCAGAGAGAAGGGAGTTAGAGCTGCATTCTTCCACCACAGTCCCTCCTTCCATGTTAGAAGATGAAGGTGTTGGCAGTGGGAAAAGTAGGATTTACAGTGGAGGGTAAGTACATGACATGTCAACGTCACTTCTCTGATTAAGTATGCAGGTAATCTCTACAGATTAAATGCTAAGCACAAATGCAAAACAAAATCCTCTACTATGTCTGAAGAAATGTGCCATGCAGAGTCAGGCTTTTGGATAAGCTTGTGGAGCAGGTTGCTGGACTAGCCAAAAGGGCAGTGGGATATGCAGGCATGGTCTGTAAATGGTATTCATTGGAAGGTATTGGAAGGGAATGCATCACCCTCTTTGATAGATGACTTCTGCCATTTTTTTTTTTTTTTAACATGCCTGCATAGTTTTAAGACTATAATTCTCCTTTCTTTTGACTGCATGAGGAAAGAAGCGGTGTGGAAGTGCTGGTTAAAAGCAACCACAGTCTAAATCTTGCAAGTTGCCATCTTTCAGAAGTTGGCTGTGGATTCTCTGCATGTATTAGTCTATGTTTCTGAGGTGAGAAAAGTTGTAGGAGATGCAGCCATGACAGTAAACAGGCAAAATTCTCTATCTGCTCATACTGGACATATCTGCGCTCTCTTCTCAGAGAAACTGAGGTTTAAAACATTGGAGTTGTTGTGCTCTGAAAGATTTCAATCTTCAGTGTAGCAGTAATTATCTCCACCAAGAGTCTTTGTGTTTCCAGATTCCCAAGACTGAAGATACCTTACCCCAGGACATGTAGCAGCATGATGGGTAGAACACCTTCTGGGAAAGAGAAAGTTCTCAGTTCAAATATTGGCTTGAACTTCAGGCAAAAAGTCTGTATGAACCAGTCTGCAGTATTCCAGAAGCCAGGCATTTACTCAAATTACTTGTTGGATGAGCTGTGGTTGTTGTCCCTGTGTGTGGTCTTAGCCCATGGCAAATGGAAGGTAATGCAATCTAACTAAGCTCTATCACTGCTAAATTAAATTACATCGTCTGCAGGGGATGAGCATGCACAGGGAGAGTTACCACAGCTCAGCTGATGCTCAGCCTCCTGTTACTGCAGTGCACCACAATTCTGCTGGGATCTCCACTGGACAGTCCCAGTGAGCAAGGAACAAGTAACAGCCAGTTGCAAGGAGAAGGAAATACAGTTGTGCCTCCATTTAGAGAATGTAGTCCCTAAATCTCATCACATTTTTAGTTTGGAAAGTTCAGGTGGCTGATTTTGAGGCTGGTGGAAATAGAGGTTTTCAACAATTACTGAACTTATTAAAAAGAAAAAAAAAGGAAAAAAAATTTGCCATTTCCAGCAGATGTTGGCTCCCTTGCCCGTAGGGAGGTCCTTTTGCTTGTAACAGGCAGTGGTGCCAGATACATTTTTGTTCTCTTGGGAATGTTTTCCCTGAAAGATTCCTTTCATCTGCAATGAATTCTTGTGCTTTAAGCACAGGAAATACTATTTTTTTTTTCCAAAAATCTATGAGAACTTCTTTATAAATGAATCAAAATTGTCCCATTTGATAGCAGACCAAGCAGCAGTCTGTCCTCACTTTCAGTTGCTTTGTCTCTGAGATCAGTATTCCTTGTCTAGGAATACCAAGAGGCACTGAATGATCTGACCTTGCCATGGATGATCCAGCAAGCTTGGCAGCCTGGAGATGTGTTCGACTGCCATAATGGGATTTGAAAGAGAATTGGTGTAAAGTGATGTTAGAAAGGATGTAGGAATATCCACTTTGGCTTCTTGGCCTTTAGACTAGGAAGAGACAACTTTAGCAAAAGCCTCTGTAGTCAGTGTGTGTCAGCTCAGCCTCAGGAGACAGAATTGCAGGTGATGCTTTTGTTCTGGTGGGCAGTGGGAAGGTCTCACCTTGGTCTGACCTGATCCCCTCATACTGTGAGGGTGGCAAGGTGGGCCATGCCAGCTTCAGAACATCCTGAAGGAGAGGGGAGCAAGGGCTTGCTCAGAGGAAATGCTGAGTCTCCTGTCCCCAGAAACTTAACCTGGCAGTGACCATGATAACGGTGAGGATGGGCAGTGCTTTCTGCAGAGCTTTCTGCAGTCCCAGTGGCTGTCACCTGGATGGTTTGGTACTGGTGGGGTGATGCTGGCAGCACCACTGCACCGTGACTATGGAGTCAGGGTCCAGGTGCTTCCGTGTCCTTGTGACCTGGTTGTTCATCCTGTTTTCTTCCAAGCCAGGACTGAATCTCCTGTTATTGACTGATAAAAGCTTTTGTGCTGAAAATTTCCCATTCATATAATCTCTCAGAAAGCATCACAGTGTGACAAACCCCCTTTCCAGTTCTAGTCTCTCTTTAGCTGTGATTTTCTGTAAATCAGGGTTGGAATGTGTTTCTTAAACATACATGAAGTTTAGCATCTGTTGCTGGTGACACAGATCATTGCACATGGAAGAATGAATGTGCAAGTTCATGTACAACCTGCTTTCACTGCACAATGAAGATGTGGTTAAATGGGAATTAGGATTAATACTGGATTTAAGATTCTCATAGCTGGCTGGTAAAAGCCTAATCTCCTCAAAGGCTGCAGGCAGGCTGGCAGCATTCAGCTCAAGGCCAGTGTTGTTTGCAAGACCTGAAAGAAATTGAATTTCAATTCTTAGAGCAGTTTAATCGTAGCCTTTCAAGATAGGGATGGGAAGAGCATATACTATCTCAAATGCAGCCTTTTAATTTCTTTAATGTATGACAGTCACCTCAGCTTCTAGGTCTGATGGACATTTGACAGTAATATTTTTCATTTCCTTTTGTAAAAGCTTAGGGATTCTGATTGATTTTAGAAATATATGAATTGCATTCTGAAAGTTGATATACCAAAGTCTCAGTATAAGGCAGAGTGAGATAAATCCAAGCAGGGCAGCAAACATTTCCCAGTTTAAAGTGTTGAGAGTGCTAAATGTCTTTCAGGTAAGCAGGCTCAGGAGGCTGTGGAAGTGTGGAGGTCCTGGGTGTTATGTGGTCAGTTCAGTCCAGCCTGCTTTGCTTTTTTGCAGTGGTAGAGAAGACTGGTGAGAAATGCATTGCTGAGTCTGTGCAGGTCCTAAAATGAATCACTGCATCTGACATTAAGGCCCATGTTGGAAAATAACATGTTTTAACGTGAAATGTTGATGCTTCTCTTGTTTATTGTGGCTGCATTTTTTCTGTGTACCTAGTCTTTTTGGAAAGTTGGACATTTAGTTATCTAAATAATTTGGTTTTCAGTTAAATCTTTAGATGGATTTCATGTAGGGTTCATCCTGCGTTGTCAAACAGGGCAGAGGTGTGTAAAGTTTGCCTGTATAGCTATTTCTGATTCCTTTTTTCCATCTTTCTCTTTGATAGCAGTTTTGATTTGCTCTGCCCAACCACTGAGAGATGTCCTTTGAAAAATGCTTTTCTATCTGTATCACTGCTAGTGACAGCCTGGCAAAATGTGTCTGCTTTTTCTTTGTTTTAAATCAACAGCCCATCCTGTGGATGGGTCCCCTTTTTGGGGGATATCAAAGATCTCTACAGTATGATCATGGATGCTGCTGTCAGTCAAAGGGGCTCTGAGCCACTGAGGATGGAAGGAGCAGAGACACATTGACTGGATTTGAGTGGAAAGCTTGTGGAATACTGCTGATACAATACAATATCCATCCTGCTAACAAGAATGACATTTCTGCAGAGGTGGTGATGAAGTGCCTTTAAGTAGACCTGAATCCAGTCTTATAAATTTGTTTCTTTCTCAAGCCTAAAACTCCACCTAGGTAGAATTCTTTGGATTGTTTCTCTTTTCTTCTGCATTGGTTCTCCTTGCTTAGGTTGCCTTTCCTCTCACTGTTGCCTTGTGCAGAACCTGTTATCAAATAATCCTGTTAATCTTTTTAGTAATCTCTAAAACATTTGCCATCAAGCAAGACATTTTTTCTGAGGTATGAAGTTTCCTTGCATACCTTAAGTCACCTGGCTCTCAGCATGTGAAATTGAGAAGTGCACTGAAGATTGTCCTTTCCAAGGCTCAGGGCCCACATGATGACCTGATTTAAAATTTGAAAAACAGTGACTTTATTTAATTTAATAATGCATATCTCTGCCCCCACTGTTCTCAGAGTTAAAGGGGGCATCTCAAACATTAGGCCAACTGGATTTCAGGTCTCTACTGGGGTTCTCAAGTCCCTTAAAGCACAAGCTGGTTGAGGTCATGTTGATGGGAAAATTTCTGTTCTGTTTTATTCCAGCCATAAGTCAGGAAAGTCTTTGGTCTTTCAGCTCCATTCCCTTTACTCTTCAACAGAGATTAATGGTAAGGAGCAGTGGATAGAGAGGGAACCTGGGCAAGTCTGGCATCCAACAGCAAAGATTAGTAGGGATGCATGAGCTGTATGAGCACAAGGTTTATTTCGGTTGGCAAAAAGCATCCAGCTTTCTCTGACTGTCAGAGACCTTACCCCTCTGCAGAAGTCAAACAGCTTGGTTTAAAGCATGCAACAATTCATGGAAGTGCCTTGTGAGCATCTTAAAACTGTTTTGTTCAGTGTTATGACTGACTGGAAGGCCTGGTCTGTGGTTTTTCTGGTGTGTGGTGGGAGGTGGCAAAGACTGCTTAGAGTAGCAGTGTGTAATGAGACAGTGCCATGCTGGGTGAAGCTCAGGGATTTGTAAGCCTGTAAAAATTCAGGAGAACACGCATTAATGCTATTGCTTGTTGTTGTAGCCTCTAGCAAGCAGATAGGGAGCTATTAAACCCCTCTGAATAGAAATAGGGGTGAGGGAGAACATCTGATAACTTCAGCTTGTATCAGTTGTACAAATTACTAGGAGGACAGCAAGCGCAGGCATAGTGTTTTTAAAAAAGAAACAAACAAAAACCAAACAAAAGAAATCAAGCCAATAGGAGCAACAAAACCCTCTTGACACATGTCAGGATGTGTCTACCAAGAGGATACAGGTTTTCATGCTGGCTGAACTGAACCATGCAAGGGGGAAAAAGTGCCAGGCTGACCTGTAGCTTAAGGACTATTTGAAATCAAGGAATTTTTGATTGCTGTTTTGGCCAAAGCCTTGGCATTACAAAAAACAATTGTGCTGGTAGAGATGAATGGGTATGAATAAACTTGTGTCTTCCTCCTGGTACCTTAGAGGGCCCAGTGACAGAAATGTGTCTTGTGACTCCACAGCAGCAATTTCTTATTATTCCTTCAGTGAGTCCACTCTGTGCTCAGCGCTGAGACTGACAGACCCCTTTACCAGCTCTGAAGCTGCGCCTCAAAGCTGATTCTGCTCAGAGCAGATCTCACTGATGATGCTGTGCTTTTCAAAGCATTTGCAGCCTTGCCCGTAGAAGGCCAGCCAACATCACCACGGCTAGTACTGCTGCACCACGTTTCGATTCAAATTCCCCAGCTGTGGCCAGGAATGCACAGCCCCTGCGCTCTGCTGTGCCCTGGCCAGCCCGGAGTTTTGTTGCAGATGAATGTGGTGGGATGATGTGTAAACATCGCTGTGTGTTCTGATGGTGAATGTTTGCAAGCTGTTTGCACAGCGTTCCTCATTTATCCCCCCCAGGCCCTCCAAGATCAGCTTCTGCTTTATCACTGCTGATAAGCTGGTGTGTGATCTGAGGCAGAGCCGTGAGCCAGAACCGAAGGCAGGCAGAGTCCCAAGTGCATAGTTTGGGGGCAGCTCGGTTTCTTTCCTGATAAGCCTGTGCCTCTTGCGGCAGTACAGTGCACACTCCTTTTAAAGTGTAATCATAATCCTCTTTGCAGCCGGCGCTGCTATCCCCACAGGAAGCATTAGCAGTATCACAAAGTGCGGAGACTTCATTGTTTTCCCCTAATCTGCAAAGGGAATGAGACAAGACAGAGGAAACTTTAACCTATTCCATGCCTCGGTGGCAAATAATTAGTTTCTTACTGAGTGAGAAAACGGGGGAAGCCTCTAAGTTAAGATAAAGTAAGCACAAGGCTCACAGGCTTATCTTGCTCTGTGGAATTCGGGAAAGGACGTGTCCTTGAATTCGTCTGTCTGGCGCTCCCAGATTTTGTGTTTGGGAGTAATGAGTCTATTAGAGCTGCCCTAAGTGATTGCTGGGTATGAGACACTTCTTGCCAGGAAATGCAGTAGCCATGCTTTTATTTCAGGACCTAAACAAAAGGCTCTGGATGCTTAATAATGTGCAAATTTGGGTGGGTGGGATATGAAGGTTAATAGGGCAGGCTAACAGAGGAGGAGCTGAGTTTGAGAGAGAAGGAGAGGAACGCCGAAGACATGGCAGCAGACAGAGAGAAACAAAACAAGAAAAGCAGCCCCTTTTTGCCATGTTAAAGTTAACTTAGTCCCCCCAGACATTTTTGGGGTAAGTGCAAGCTGTGTCTGATGAAATACTGTTTTCAGCCATGGCTGTGTGAGAGGTCAGAGTGCAGCTCCGAGGGCTGTGGTGTGCAGGTCTGAGTGCTGTGGAAGTGCTGTCCAGACACTGACCCACCACTGGTGTGACTGGCTGTGAGAGTGCTTTTGTGGCTGGCAATTCACTTTGGGTCAATGCTTTACCTTTGCAGAACTCATCTTAGCAAGCTGCCTGTCACGAAGTGTTTCTTGTGCTTGGGTCTGAGGCTGGGCTGTGCTTTTGCTGAAAAGGAAAAGCAGAAGGAGAGGAGTTGCCCTGGCCTGGCATAGGGGCACAGATCTGGAATGGTGAATGGTCTGCTTGCACATGAGCTGCATCTATGAAAGTCCTTTAATCCAAAATATGACAAGAGAAAAGGAACAAAAGAAAACGCTCTCAAAAATAGCATGAGATAAGGATCTGGAGAATCTGCTTTTTATTTTGCTCAAGAGTCCCTGGAGACTTCTTCTTTTAAGGGAAGAAATGCAGCTTTCAAGGTCGAGGTTTTTTTTTATTGGTTTTTTTTTTTTTTTTNTTGGTTTTTTTTTTTTTAATATGCTCCCCCAACCCCTCCTTTTTCTTCAGACTTCAAAGGCAGTCAGCTGAGAGCTTCTTATGAATGTTACATCTGTTCAGGGTAAACGCGGATTGGTGGAAATTCTTCCTCCAAAGTGTCTGAAATTTGTACACAAATTTTCTTGAGACTATGGTAAACAAAACACAACCTCAGTGGGGTCAGGGCTGAGTGGTGAACAGCAGTGAAGGGTGGAAATTGAGCAAGTGAAAGTAATGTTCTGTAGAGGTATTTAATTTAGACACAAGTGGGGTTTTTTTTCTTGGTGCCATAATAGAAAACAGTTTAATGTCTGTTCCTTTTAATAAAATTGTTTCAGAAATTGAAACTGAACAAATGGACTGAAATGTGAACTAATGCTTGGCTGCTGCTCCTCAAACTTCTAGCTTGTGCTAGCTGTGTACCTGTCTGCACACCTGCCTTGTCATTCTGCTTTCAGTCTCATTCTGTGTCTATCAAAGAGTGAAATCAAAATTTTGCTTTTTGTGTCTAGCACTTACCTGCTGATCCTTTACCAGCTGATCCAAAAGCTATTGGCAGTGGAGGGGCTTTGGATCAGGCACTTGATATGACACAGAAAAATGTCACTGTAAGATTGGTGGATACAGCAGGTGGGCGTAGGAATTGGACTTAGTTTAACACTGCTTTGTCTGTAGTGGATGAGAATTTATTGCTGATTTTGATGAAAGCTGATGTGTGGCATTGCTGGGAATGTTTGGAAATCCTCTCCACAGTAGGGTTTATGGACACGATCAGGTCCCAGACAGCCTTGTGCATAACTGCCTCTTCACATCACAAAAGTGTAGCTGAACTGTAAATGGTTTTCACACCAATTATTTCCCTCTTGTTTTTGAATAGAACCGAGAGGGGGGTTGTTTATCCCATCTCCCTGGTGCAGCTGAAACTCAGAGCAGCAAGCTTGTGCTGAAGCTGTTGTTTCCACTGCATGTTTCCCATAAGGAGGCCAAGGAGTGTGAGATTTGTGATTCAGTGTGTCACATGCCTACCCAGGCTGAAGACGATAGAAATCTTGGTGCTATCTCACTTCAGGTTGGGTAAGTATATTTTGTTTGTTGCTTTTGTGGGATTTTCTTTTAAATTAAACCTCTTAAATTAAGAGCAGCAATATTTAAGCTTCTGTATAAATAAGCAGAGAACTCTGGCTTCATCTTGTCTAATCTGTTTAACCTTCATCAACCCAAATATTTACTCTAGGCATTAAATATCCAGGCAGTGTAATTCTGATGCTAAAATTAATGCCCTGAGAATGCTGTAGATTGACTAATCCTGCAGAATTCCCAAAATCCCTGTCTGTATAAATAAACTTCCTATATGAAGGATTATAACTAAATGCCGTGAATTCAGATCAGCAAAGCAGAAGTACAGCAGTTGGCCCATTTCTTCTGCTGCTTACTTATGTATTTTTATGAGGTTATCCATCTTAGTCTAAATAGATGTGTAAAGAAAACTGTAAATACTGAAGCACCATGGTGTCACATACTGCATGAAGAAAGTTTAACCCTCTGCCTTTTATTGGTTTTCAAATCACCATCAGCTTGGTTTACCCAGTCTGTTGAAATTGTTATTCCTTTTGGGTATGGCATTTCTGGTGAATCTGTGGCTTTTTTTTTTT
>VZTT01018429.1:13819-25205 GCA_013400855.1 Buphagus erythrorhynchus | reverse complement strand
AGCCACTTGATTCTCCACAGCTGGGCTGGAAGATTTACAAGATTAGATATTTCAGCACTTCTGCTTCCCATCCTAGCCAAGTGAAGACAGTTTAAATTTGAAAAGAAGGAGGTGGGGAAGGGGGAGAGTCGAGAACAAGACCATGGCAAGCATTGTATATGAACATGATTTTCAAATATTTGCATGTTCTTAATGTGGGTATCCCAGTGACTCTGGCTCCAGACCATGTGACACTTTGTTTTCTCACTTACATAACCTGTAGAATATTCATTTCTAACCTANCAGAAATGAGACCCAGCCTCAATTTTGTCTTAGTTCCCCTGAAAGTAAAGCAGAAGAAAGTGGAAACTTTATTCATCTTTCTTGTTAAGGATTATATTCTTCTAGATATTGGAAAATAATATGGCTCCTGGAGGTAGCTTTGTTGAATTTTTCATGGAACCCACTGTATCAATCACTTTGAATCTCTCATTTTCACATTCACATATTAATCAACCTGAAGTTTAAATAAGCAAAGTAATATCTGAGTCATATCTGAGTTGATGTTTTATACCCATTTTTCTTCATGACAGAACTACGTATCAGATGCCATGTGAAAGTAAATATTGCACTAGATTAGCACTTTATTTCTAAATGATATTGTACTGTTTCTTGGACAGATGTTAGGAGAGGCTTATCCTAGCAGATACTGATGATTTTATTCAAAGCACACAAGAAATCTGGCTGGCTGCTTTAAAGCTTCATAACAGATATAGGAAAAGTTCGTAGTTAGAACAGCTGCTTTTTTTGTTTCAATGCCATCAATTAGAGTATTTCAATAACATAAAAAACTAAAATCCCATAATACATACCCACTAATTATTTCTCATAATCCCTAAGCTCTTATACTAAATATTTTAGTGAAACTGTTATTAACATTAATAGATTAACAAAAAAAGTATGCTTGGGTATTTAATTTATATATGTTTATTTTAAAAACTATTTTTTTCAGAAAAGCTATTCCAGCTGTCAGGGAGCAGGAGTGCAGCAGGAGTGGGGCTGCTCTCAGACAGAGATGAGCCAGGAACTGATTACCTCAGCACTTCAGGCTGGGCAGTGATGCTTTCACAGGATGCCATCCAATGGCTCTGGTCAGGAGTGGTGGTATCAACAGATCCAAGTGACAAATCCAGATAAGACAAGGCAACGAGGCAGCCCATCCAGGAAGACCAGTAAAAAATGACAGGAGACTGGACTGGAGGCAGGAATAGAGATAAGGCTACACATAAAGCCCTGTCCTACAAATCTAGCTAGGACAGCAGAACTGGAGGTATCAGAACATGTAGGTAGCAGAACATTACTGGAGGAGGTGAGGATGTCAGGACCTTAGCTTAAATGCAGCCCACAAATCCATAGGCAAGTCTCCCAAGTGAGATTCAGCACATATGGCCTTTTGGTGCCCCCTGGGATCTAGTAATTTTCATTACAATACACTGAATAAGAACTAGGTCCTGTGTCTTTGAACACCATTGAAAAGTATCTCAATGGTTATTTTTTCAAGGTTGGAGAAGGGTAATACGTGAGGTACCATACTAGGCAGAAAGGGAAGCTAAGCACTTCTGAAAAGATTTTCTGACTCTGCTCAGTCCCCAGTAACAAAAACTTGATAAGCTTACTCCTGCTTCTCTCCAGTTATTTGATTCTACAGTCACTGAATAGGTCATGGCAGTTTCAACACAGTTACATAGCCACTCAACCTGAAAATACCTCCTTCTAGCCTAGGTGTGGGAAGGCATTTTCCCACCTAGAGCAGAGAAAGCTGTCTCAGGCATTTTCAGAGCAAAGAAGCAGAGATACGGAATAGAAATGAAGAATAATGAAAGGAAAAATAAAAGCTGAAAATTAAATATTTTTACATAATAAACTAATACAAGCCATAAGCACAAATCAAAGTAATGGTGTCTGAGTTCAAACTTTGCCTTAAATATCATTCTATCAATGAATTAAGAATTATTTCCTTGAACAAATAAATTATCTTAGGATGAATTTATTTGGTGAGATTTTAATACAGTATGAATTTCAGTTTCAACTTTTCCCACATAGGTCTCTAGCTGCAATTTATCTGAACTCCCCAGTGTCAGCTCATGCTACAGTTTTTCCCCACTATGGGAGCCTTAGTAAGGTTTCTTTCCTTTATTTAGTTATTTAGTTGCCCAAAATTTGCAAGATTTTTTATGTTTGAATTTCCCACCTCTCTCCCACACGAACTGAAACTGGCAAAAGGGTTCACACTTTACTGAACACACACTTTAAGAATAACATGAGTGCATAAGCATTGTTTCCGTAGAAAAACAGGTAGAATAGTCTAGTAACAATACCTAGAATGTTCACTTAACTATTAGCATCAAAATAGTAGTGGTTTGTGTTCTTTTTTTAGAGCCACATCTTCATAGGCCTGTTACTCTTTTCCAGAAATTTGATAGTTGGCAGCTCAGATAAACTGTCTCTACTTAACAGATGTATCTCAAAACACTCCTGTATCTCCAGTTAATAATGGTTTAAATGATTTTGTGGGTTTTATACATTTGTATATATAAAAAAAAAAGTCTCTATGTTTATAATCAGAAACATGGATAGAAAGAAATTAATCCTTGAGTTTAGAAACAGAAATATACTCTTTGGTTGTTGCAAAATGTTATGTTCTGTGCTGTACATATTAAATACATTTGGACATAAACTGACATAAACTAAGTCTTTTATTATCTTCCATTTTTGTGGCTGGGTCGGTTCCCAGCCACAAAGAATAAAAACATTGACCAATTAGTGTCTTAGGATGCAAAGGAGACCCAAAATACAGAAGTGTTTGTTTCAGTCAACATAATTCACTGTCTCACTTAAATCAGAGAGAATAGTGCAGACTAAAAGGATCCTAAAAGAAAAAGTTATATGACAAAGCAAAAATTTTGGAAATTACAAGATTTATTTCAGTCAACACTGTAATCTTTCATTATCATATTAAATCTTTTCATCCAAATGGAAATTTGGCCAATTTGCTGTTAAAGTCTTTTAGAGCAAAGGCATGGCTTGTTGTTGATTCACTCAAACACCCAGCCAGTATTAGCAAGATTCTAATTGCTGTCAGTAATTATCACAGTATTGAAAATAGAATAAATTTGGCACCGAATGGAAATAACTAATGGAATACTGAAAAATGCTTCTGCTAGATAAAGTCAGGCAAAATAATTTTGAATTTTTAACCCACTTGAAAATTCTGGGCTTGAAATGTCAGCTCAGGCTTGAGTGATTTTGCTTGGGCTTTTCTAGGGAAAGAATGAGATTAAAGGAGGAATGGCATAAAAAGCTAGGAAAAGCTATATATTGGGAGGTGGAAAGAAGAGAGTAGGCACAGTAAAGTAATGATATGGATGTGTTTTACAGGTTTTTAAAAGAAAAAAATTCTTCACAGAACAGTAATTTTAGTGAAAGTATTAAGTTCCACCTAAACTGAGATTGAAGTTAGTTCATTTACATGCTCATCTCTATCTCAGCTTTCCTCCAACTAAGTCACAATTTTCCCAGGCATTTTTTAAGACAGCATACGGGAGATGTATTTAAAACTAGTTGCACACAAAACAAGCAGTCTTCATTGCATAAATCTTTTTCACTTCTGAGTAAGGATGTCTCTGTTATTACTCTTGTCCTTTCATACCTTTTTTTTTTTTTCCTCATATTCACACACATCTTGGCATTTATTTTCTTAATTAAAAAGGAATTTTACTGTTGTGGTCTAACCAGCTTGTGTACTGGTTTTTTTTTATTTTTTAATCTAGTCAATACAAAAAGCAATGACATTCTTAAACTGGAGAAAAAACAAAAACAAAAACAAACCAAACCAAACCAAAAAAACCCCACTTTTTTTTCTATTAGATTGCGTTCCAAATTTATGCTTAGATGTACAGGAATTTAAATTAGGTTCAAGCAAAACTTAACACCTAAGATAAGTTTTACTATTCTACAAAGAATCCTAATATTTTGTAACATTACCAAAGATCTAAGAAACAATTTAACATTCAAGACATTTAACTTTTTACCTAATACTTCTGGAATTTGCTTCTGCAATCAGTTAAGTGTCTTAGATTCTCATCTCAAATAAAAAAGGTGCAAGTCTGAAGTTTCTCAGGTATGCTTAGATATGCTTGGGAACCTATTACAGGCTTCTAGCTGCAGTACTTGGTTTCAACATTTCTTTTACCTCAACAGAGGGTCTCAATTGTGCTTTGATACCTCTCATACTAGATCAAGGGAGTCATTAAAACTTCTAAGCTGTTACTTAAATACTGATATGCGGATGAAAGCAAAAGTTTTTACTGTTTCTTACATCCCTGTCTCTAAAAATGCTGGCACTTTAACTTAACTTTCACATTGAGTATTGAATGCTATGGAACAAAGTACTGTGGTGACTTTTTTTTCCATTTTTACTTCATTCAACTGAATGGAAAGTAAGTTCCTTGACCAAATATATATATATGTATATAAAATGTTTTTTATGCCTATGTTTTGCCTTAATTTCCTTTCTCCGGCATACTTTTAACAATCTAGGCAATACTGTAGGTTAAGATAACATTTATTAAACCATTTTTACAGAAGCTACTTTACTTGCTTAAAACTTTCAAATGTCAAGCTATTCCTGAGTGATCAAACTTGGATAACATAGTTTTAGTTTTCAGTTCTGAGTTTGGGGGTTTGGGGTTTGTTTAGACAGATTTCAGAAGGGGCCAAACCATACTAAAGGGTACAAACAGACTGAAAATGGCAATCCACCCATCTCAGAAGTGGAAGGACAAAGTGACTCAGCAGTGGGCCCAAAAAAGGACCAGAAAGATAACAGGCAGACTCTCACTTCAGATGTGATACCTGCAACAGTCATATTAGCCTGGTGACTCCCATGGGAGTCCAAGGTCTCATATAGTGGTTTTTCAGGACTCAGCCTGCACAGGAAGGGAAAAGTATGAGAGAGAGAGACAAAGACTTCATTTGAAAAAAAAAAACCCTCCCTCTTATAACATTGAGTAAGGCAAGGATGTAGGGCATGAGACTTTAAACAGCCTACTTCAATTCTGTTAATTCCTATTTTTCACCTGTAGCAGTTAATAGGCAATGCTATTTCCTGAACTTTCAATCCTGTTTTGTTTTTCTAGACTGTTTTCCATCTTCTCAGGCAATAAGTTGCCATTACAGTTGTGTTTTCCGTCCTCAGTGGTATCTCAGGCTATCACAGGTTTCTACATACCCTAGGTGCAGTTTGAAGAGGGCAGCTAAAATCTTCAAGGGTGTTTCTGCCTCCAAGGCCTGATTGTTGGGTTCCCAGTTTCCAGTGTTTCTGTCAGTACTTTGAGCAGACATTTTCTTCATTCTTTCAGTAATTCTCTCCTTCTTGTCAGGCCACTCTTACATATGCTCACATCAATGTTCTCCATGGTCAGCAATTCCATCGAGATATGCACTGTCCGGTTATGGAGCACCTCCTTCCCTTTCTGCCTTGCTGTTCATTTTTCCCAGCTTTTCTCAAGACATTTTTCTAGAGGTGCCTCCACATCAGCTGTGGGCTGAGCTGTGCTGGATGCATTGGGAGTGTCTGGAACTGGCTGTGATGGACCCAGAGCAGCCGTGGCTTCTCCTCACTGTGCCCTGCAGCCCCCAGCTCACAGGCACCTGCACACATACATACATAAATGTGTGTGCATATACACACACCTATGTGCATATGTACCCAGTGCCTTGGTCCATCAGCTTTTGATTACTGAAACTGCTAGAGAAACAGAACATAAGGATCTAATTCAGTGTGCTTACAGCAGGAAAATCCAGTGCAAAGATAACTACCAACGTGTTAGTTTAATAGAAAAACTATTCATATGCTGCAATGTGTTCTTCCCTTGAGACTGGGTCTCCAAAGAAAAAATATTTCACACAGACACACAGACACATACAAAAAGTAAAAAACTCCAGCTTATTACAAATATCATTAAAAAATGTAGAAACCCACACCCCTATACCAATGAGGACAGGTTTTGTCTACTTGCTGGCTAGTTCTGGCAAACTATTCTGCCCAGTGACTTTCCCTTATTGCATAATGCAATGTAAAAATTCCAAATCTTGGAACATTTTTAAATTTGTACTATGCATATTACTGTTTTATGTCTTAGCCTCTTATCCTAGCACCAGGAAAAAGTACTTTTATCATTTTTTTAAAGCAGTTTTATGTTGAAATCCAGAAGAAAAATCTAGACAAGAAAATTATTTGCCATTTATGACTACATCTGCAAGGTGCCATTAGATTGTTAAATTATAAATGACACTGAAAATACAACATGCCCTATTAATATATTATCACTTTAAACTAAATGTTCATTAGAACAAGACTTGACACTACGTTGCTGACTTCATAGTTTATTGAATCCTGTTTTTACCACTATATTCTACTGTTAATTACACACTCCCAAACTAAGATACTCTGACTTTACAAACCTATTTTATAGTAAATATTTCATAATTATTTTTTGTAAAAATGTAAAAGTTCTTTTTTGAAAATTACATAATTGAACACAAGGTTTCATATGGTGCTAACCACTTAATGTCACATATAGTTCAGTGAAATTAAGTATAAACAGAGATGTTCTTTTCAATTGATACAAGCCCTTGCTGAAGAAAACCAAAGAGGGATTAAACAGTTCAGTATTTTTCTGTCTTCTATTTCCATATTACCACTCCCATTTTTTGTAACAAGCTATATGTAGCTGCTAATAGAGTTCTGCTTAAAGGTAAAGTGTCCTTTCTAACTTTCATCCATTTGTTGGCAAAAGAAAAACGATCTTCTGACAATGATTTACTATGGAAAAACGCATGAGAAGTCAGTTAATGAGCTGAACCATTTGTTATTTCTTCAAGAATACATTCTTTCAAGGTTGGGGTTTTTAGAGTATTTTTCACTATTTTTGTTGAACAAAATAAGATTTGTATTAATTAAATCCTATGAAGTATTGCAAATCTTAATGGATAGATATATCTTCCTGAAGATTCCTGCACAGAACAGTCACATCTGATTTCATAAAAAGAAGACTATTACTGTCAGTTGACTCTAATTAACACTGTAGACACTTCATAGGTATTTAAAAATAGCCTTTTGTTCCCTGTCATAGTATGGTATAAATATAGTGTGCAGGTCAACAGAGAGTCTGTTGTTGTAGTTAAGGAATAGGATAAGCTGAAAGAATAGGAAGTATTACAAGTCAAAGTAAGTCAAAAATCCCGTGCTTTGGTCTGCTATTAACTGTCTCAGACTGCCTTAAAATATTACTTTTTGCACACAGCTATGATCAAAGCTGCTCTGTCTAAGTAACTAATTCCATACATGCTCTGAATATCCTGATGTCTAGACCATTCCTGAAAGTGATTTAAATGTCTGTTTTATTTTGCTGTAAAATGTCTAATTTCTTGAGACTGTTATAGTATTTTCACCATGATAACTATTACTTGAACACAAAAAGACCACACCTGATGTGTTGCTCCTACCTCTCACTTGATTCTTTCAGCATTTTGGATACAGACACAGAAAGAGAAGAAAAAGCTGTCTTGTCTCCCATCACTTCCACACATTCAGATGCCATGTATGTATAAGTGCCCCACTGTGGTGTGATGGTTTCCATTAAACTAGAACCTGTTTCCACCAAAGTGAGGAAATTAGAAAGTATCAAGAACAAGGCAAGGATTACTGGCTGGATAATTTTTTTTTCAAAGAAAAAGTTCATCTGGCCAAGAGTTCATATGAAAAACATCAACAGCTTTTAAACAGCCAAAAGTGCAGATTTAGAATGAGTTCACATCAACAGAACATCTAAATCTCTTGAAATTCTCCCATTCTCACATAGCAGTAATGATGATCTATTAAGAAAATGAACACAGGTAATGTTATTCTTTATAAAAACTTAATAATCTGATCATAAACAAAAATAAAGGAATGAAAAAACATTTGTGATATATTTTGCTCCTGATTATACATAATAGCGTAGTAGATGAGCAAATAAACATTTTGACTAAAGATCAAAACAGGCTGTCTGGAAAAACACTTTGGAAACCAGAATATTACCTTTGAAATTGTAAAGATTTATATATATTGAAATCACTGCCAATTTCAACCATTCAAAATTATGAGTCAAACCTCAGATAATCATAGGATCAGCTTAAAAGTAGAAACACAACAATAAACAATTCTTGTTTCTTTTTACTGATCCTTTGCTTTCTGAGATCATACAAATCACTTAATACCTTATGCCCCTGGTGAGATGGGGAGAAGAATCTGAAAAAGGTAAAATCCATGGGTTGAGAGAAGAAAATGATAATGATAACGATAACGATAATAATAATAATACTGGTGTAAAGGAAAATAACTGAAAGTGAGACAGGAATAGTGAGGCACAATAAAACTGCTCATGAGCTGCTGACCCAGTTCATTCCTGAGCAGGGATTGGCTCTCCCATTTCTGCACTGAACATGAAGTTCTATGGTTTGGAATGTCCCTTTGGCCAGTTTGGGTCATCAGTCCTGGTCATGCTCCCTCCCAGCTTCTTGTGCACATTCTCACTGACAGAGCATGGAAATTGGAAAGGGTAAGCACTACTGAACAACTCAAACAAGCTCAGTGGTTGGACTCAGTAATCTTAAAGGTCTTTTCCAACCTAAACAATTCTATCATCAGTGTGGCATCAACATGATTCCCATACTACATCCAAAACAGAGCGCTGTACCAGATACCTGGTTGAAAATTAACTGTAACCCAGCCAAAGCCTGCTACCTCTTAATTTTTGCTACAGTGACTTTATGAAATGACTAAACATCATGAGACTTTTGTTCGTTCTATCTATCTATCTATCTATCTATCTAATGAGGGCTGAGGGGTAATACAGAAAATTAACCAGCAACTTTTAAGACAAACATTGACAAAAGAAATCATAAAAGAATACAGTCTTGATACTGTGTGCACAATTTTTGGCACAGGAGAGACTCAAGACTCTTTCAAGGCTGACTCCTTAATAACTGGGAAACAGAAGTGATAGCAACTTTACTAAAGTGATGGAGGAGTAGATAGGCAGTAGATAGACAAAAGTAGCCCCTTTGCCAGAACCAAGGAATCCAGATTGAAACCACAATCTTCATGTCACAGTCTTGTATTACTTTGATTTACTACAGCTGATGTCAGAGGGACCCGTGAGGTCACTGGTCTCAGCAGACACTGCACACCAGCCTTACTGCAGCCAGTTTTGCTTCACCCAACATACACTTGCCTTCCAGATAAATGATCTCTGGCAAATGAGGCAAACTCCTTCCTAATTGTCCCCCTTCTTCCCCACTCCTCCACCGCCCTGCACCTTATTGGGAACCTTTCTACATAGTAAGTTATAATGATATAACAACAATGTAATTTTAAATACAAATTTTCAGGCATCAGCTAAATCCTGACAGGTCAGTTTTATAGCAGCATGAGAGAGTATAGCCACAGAATATTGGAGGAAAATTCAAGCATTTAGACAGTAAGATCTTTAGGGCAAAGAATTGAGAATCTTGAAAAAACTGGGTCTTGAATACTTCACTAAATATATCACTGAATATACCTAGATGGTATTGTAATAATAGCAATACTGTCAAAAATATACTGTGGAAAAAGAGGCCACTCAGTCTTTGTTTTGTTTTCCATTACATTTTAGTGGAAGACTGTTGATGCTTGGCCTTTTTTTTTTTTTATTATCAACATTTCAAAGACAAAAACTTTGGGAAACCATTTTTCCCATGCCAGTGTTGTCACTAACACTGTTAAAACTTCTTCAAATGGGTGACAGAAATGAAGGCAATCATCATGGACAGTATGGGATATTATCTCAGTCTACAGTGTCTAATACATGTGCTTAACTGGAAATTACAGTCAGCTCTATCACTTGAAAAGCCACTTACATGTGAATAAATGCCTTTTACTATTATTTGTCAAACTGCAGAAGAAAACAGAGAATGAGTCTTCTTATCATTCTGAATATACATAAAAATAATGAGAATATTGATTCATTGACTACATATTTTAACACTTCCTTGTACAAGAATTGAAATACAGTAAGATAAAATTTCGTTATAAATAAAAATAGCTGAACAAAAAAGTCAAAATTATGAACAACATAGTAGAAGTGCAAGATCTTCTCTGTGACTCTTGCTGCTTTAGGTCAAAGACTCTAATTTATCCTGTTCCTGTTTTAATTTACATGGTCTTTCATCTCTCTGTTCTCCCACCTATTATTTTCTGGGTTATTTCTTCATTATGCTTACCAGACATGCACACAGATGTCTCATTTCTCTCAAATTTAGAAAAATTTTTATTTGGTTATTGCTTTGTTGTGCTGGTTGTGTCTTAGTATTTTGAAAGGGCAAAGGAAGAAAAGAACTTTATAAATGAGACTATTAGTATTATATCAAATCTGTGAGAATGCAGAACGATGACAATAGTGGAGGGATTCCTATTAGCACCACAGCCAAACACCACTGCAGAAGGTTTTGTCTGTGAAAAAGATGATGTGACAACTGCATAATGGACAGATTCATGCCACACAGCTGTTATTACAGTCATATGTCACATTATGTCATAGAAGTTACATTATGTCTGGATGAGTTTTAAATCAGACAGTGCCCATGAACATTAATAAATTCTTTCAAAATCACATAAATCTAAGAAACATTGCTTGCATATCTCAGTATTAATACTCATACTCTCTTCAGTGATAAGAAAATAAAAAGTTTAATTTCACTCATTTTTTTGAGACGATTTTCCTTGCATGTAAAAAAGATTATATGCAATAATATTGGTGTACGCATTATCTTAAAATGTAAGCTATTGGGATCCTGTGGTTTAAGATATTTTAGACTGAAACTGAGATCATTGCAACATGGAAATTCAGAATTTCATGTTGCAGGGCTAGAATGAGAGGAGCAGCCACTAGTGGAGTGGATAACATTCTTAGCAACATGTAATTGGACAGCTGTGGTTTAATTCCTAAAAAGAGCGTTAGATTTAGTCTTACTTCATCACTTCTGAAACAGGTTAGCTTGCAGCAGAGCAGTCACAGGATTATCAACAAAAATCAGGCTGTATTTTATGGGCTCTTTGGAGAGTTTATGAGGTTCTATCACATTTCTTCTAATAAGAATTGTAATGAAGAAGGAGTTTCTAAAGGGGACTGGGTCATTCTATTCTGCAGTGGACTAGAAAACAATGTGTCAGTATCCATCAAGGAGACAGGAGGAAAGGCAGCCCAAGTTACTCATTTCCTAATGAGCTGGTGATGGGGTCAGTCCCCTATATTCTTCCAAAGTG
>VZTT01018428.1:1328-64886 GCA_013400855.1 Buphagus erythrorhynchus | reverse complement strand
GGGCAGTGCCAGGCTCTGTGGGGCAGTGCCAGGCTCTGTGGGGCAGTCCAGGAACACCAGCTCTGTGTCAGACACGTCTCCAGCAGGGCCCTCAATAACCACATCCCATAGTCTGGACGTGATTTCCTTTTAAAAGCAGGAGCTGGACACTGCTGAGCTCTGGGTTTACTCACACAGGACGTGCCCACTGTGCTTTGCTTGCACTATTAGATTTGAAGATTCACCTCAGTGGCCAAATGAGCTGGGCAAATCTCAGAGAGATGTTAGGAATGCACCATTCCCCCACCAAAGACTGCATTTTCTTTCTCAGAAGGAGTTATTTGTCTGATGCTGTCTTGCCTAATTATTTTCCCCTGAAATTCTTGTGCATATATTTGAATAAAACAACATTATGTAAATAGAAAGTAATTCAACTCTAGAAATTATTGCAATAACAATGTGGAACACATCATAACTAAGCAGCTAAATGTTAGGATATTATTCTACATAAAGGGCCAATCCAAATTACTGTGGCTCATATAAGTACCTGCTTAGATAGGGTTTGGCACTGATTAAAAGACAGCCATACATAGGGGTCCAAAATAGTACTTTTAAAAAAATATTTATTTTTAGTTATTATAAGTTAACATCTAAAGATTCAAAGATTTAAATTGTCCCTTTTGGAAGACAGGAAAAATTATATTCTGTTTCTATTTGATGGCCCAGAAGGATTCATCTGCACACTGGGAAAAAGGACTTGGGCCCACCATGTACCATTATCTTTGAGAATTCACCCAATGGATGAAATTCTGTAAAACAAGAATTCCCAAAAACAAGGTGTACTGTCAAGCCTTAGAAAAGAACACAGTTAAAATAATTTAGTATTCATTTAATTCATGAATTAAGGAACAAGGGAAAGGAAGGAAGAAAGAAATAGAAATGGACGTGGTCATGAATAAACACTAATGCAGATTTTTCAGGAATAAATGGAGCTTAACCTGAGCAATTCCCCTTCATGTCAATGTAACAGGCCCCTTGGATGGGGGAATGCTGTAGATATAAAAAATCTTGATTTTTAATAAGCTTTCAGAAGCTGTTTCTAAAAGGTTGCTGCAAAATTATCTGAAAACTGCTTCCAGAGAATAATCCCAACTTTTTCCTCTTTTTAATGGGAGGATGCAGTGAACAGAGCTCTGTAGTGCTTTATTCTGCCTCCAACATTTTCAGTAATGAGGAGGACAATGGGACAGTGTACATATTAAATTTGTGAGCAGCATCAAGCTGGAAGGTGTTTCAAAAATTTTGAAAGACAGAATTGAAATTCAAAAGATTGTAAAAAGCTGAAACATGCAGTAAAAAACAGGGTGCATTCCTATTAAATGTGTTTAAGAACAATCATTGTGGAGAGCAGTCTGACATAAAAGGATTTCTGGGCTTTAGGGGATTGAAGGCAAAAAATGGATCAACAAAACTCTGCTGATGCCAGAGAAGAAATTGTGTATTAGGGGGCATAATTAAGTTGACATCCTGCAAGATAGGAGACATATGAGAAGACATGAAATGCCAAACCTCAAGAAAGATGTGTTCAGAAAGGCTGAATTCCTGAAACCTCTAATCATTCTATGTGAGAAGAATTAAAACACTCATTCTGTGGTGCTGAGAGTTCAAAATATATAAAATGCTGCAGCACAAGGAAGAGTCATCATCCTTTGAAAAGCCAGTCATTTGTATTTCCTGTGAGCAACCTACTTCATAAGCAATAAATTTTTTTCTCTGCTGTTTTAAAAGATAACAAATTATGACTATTTATTTGACAACAGATCTCTAATTCTTCCCTGACTTTCTGTCTTTTTTCTATGAACTTTTGATTGCTTACTACAGACTAACAACCTGACATTAACAAGACTGCACGTGCGGGCTGGGAGAGACCCATACCTGGATGTTGTAGCTTTACTGTAGTCTGTGATAGAATTTCCTCTTTAGAGACTCTAAAAGAATAAATTAGATGATGCCAGAAAGTAAAAAGCACACTCATCTCCATTGCTGGGCAGGTATGTCAGGACAGAAGATGCCACTGGGATGTGCTTCAGGAGATAAATATTGAAGCAAAATATTTCTTAAGCCTCACATTAACATCATATGATTCACTGGAAAAATTTTCCTCCACCTTTGCTGGCTGAATGGAAAAAACAATGAGCAACTTCCTCCCTATTTTATATCTTTCTTAAATTTTACTAATATTTGCTTTTGCCCTTGAATGGTGTGAGACTCCAGCAAGGAATTTGTTACCCAAAAGCTATAGGCAAGAGGACTGCTAACTCACTGCTTAGAAAAAACAGTAAATAACAAAGGCATGAAGTTGGCTTCTATATTTTTATACTGTCTGGTCTCTTACTTCTAAATTGTTACTACATGGTATATGGATAGGTAATAGACAAATTAGTGGGATGCCTGAAGCAAGGAAATTTTTTATGTATTCAAACCATTACAGTTAAAACAATAAACAAGGCATACAAATATTTAGAATAACATTATAATGACAGGCACATTCCCATTGTGTAAAAGTATATTAATTGCTGTAAAGAAAGTAAATTAATTGCTGTAAAGAAAGTAAATTCATTGCAAGACAAAGCAGTCAAAACAACAAATCTGAGCTGGCTGGTACATCTTAGCAGACTCTTTATTTCTGGGGAAGTTACAGGAGTGTTTGATTTGTAAAACAACTGCTACCTTATGGGAAAAGAAATTCTGTTGTGTAAGTCAAATTTGCTGAATTTATCTTTTCTTAATTTGCGTAGCTAAGGATATTTGCAGCACTCAAAGTATGTATAACTGGTGGGATTAATTAATTTCTCAACTCTGCTATGTGAGGCAAAAGAAGATGAAGAAAACCAGAAACGTGGGCAGGAGTGAGAACACAGCACTGCCTGTGCCCTGCTCTCCCACAGCTCAAGCACTGGAAATTGATATGAAAGCAGGGTCCTGGTATCTCCAGAGTTCATCTGCTTATTGCCTCCTTAGAGGTTATAATCCTCTGTTTGTGAAGCCACAATGGGTAGCTGTAGAGAAGATTACAATGTCACAAATCCTATCAGAGGATTATAAGTCTGTCAGGCTGTGAGTAATTATGACGGAAAAGCAAACCTCCAGAGGACATAAAAATAACCTTCATAAAAGGAGATCCCGTGCCACATAATAGAAGTCCACATGGAAAACCAACCTTAGACTGCATGTCTTTTGCAAAGCAAGAGCCCAGAAAATATTACAAGGATGTGAGTGTTATGGCACAGCATGGAGCCCAGGGGAGATGAAAAGCAGAAGAGAGAGGCTTCCAGCCAGTTTAGTCACAAGGCCAGTGAAATTCCACTCCTACCCTCCTCGGATGGCAGTAAAACAGCCAACTGATTTCACAGAACTCTGCTCCTACACACTTGGAGCCTAACCAGAAACAAGGAACCCAAACCTGAAACGTGATGAAGGCCCCATCTCCTAAATGCCTGTGACCACAGAGAATTCAGCACCCCACAGCATCACAGACTTCATCTAGAAGACAGTGGAAAGCTTCAGTCTACAGGTTTTGATTTTAACTGACACACAAAGATGCAGTTGTCTCCCCATTTGCAACCTGTCACAAAGAGTTCAGAAGAGCTCACAGGCATAAGATTCATATATATATACACACACACATATATATATATATATATAATTCCCATAAATTTAATAATAAAGTGATAGCAGCACATTTAGTAGGAAAAAGGAACACTGAGTGTTCCTCCCTGGCTGGACACAGACAGCAGTGGAGCCTCACACCTCTTTGGCTACACTACTATTGATTTTCCTTCTTTCATGCTTCAACTCCACTCCCACCCATTCACCCATTCCTTATATCATTATTAAAAGAAATACAGTATCTGACTTTCACATAGGTAAGTGCCTGAAGGATGTAGATAGAAAATTAAAAGGGTGGAAGGGGGGAGGATTTTATTGTAAAATTAGTTCTGTCCTCATCTTCACTTCAGATAAGAGTAGTCCGAATGAAGAGGCCGTCTGGTTTTGAATGTGTGTAGATAGCATGGCCTTCATCTGACAGCAGCAGAGAATTCCACAGCACTGGAAGGAAACTTGGGAATTTTGACAATTAGAAACAGACATAGGGCACTGTTTGAGCAACAGCAGCACTGTCACTACACAGCTCACTAATACATCTCTGCAGTTCATCCCTCCTGCCAGAGGAAAATCAGCTCTTCCTAAGATAAGCACTAAAGGCAGAGCATCATGAATTTTATGACCTGGCTCCTTGACCTTCTTTCCCATGTCCAAATGTAAGGCTCTGAACATCAGCTCCTGAGTCCCCCTACCATAATTCTTCCTTATGAAGACTGCACCCACAGTACCCTTGTTCATGGGTGTCTCGGTGGGATGGAGGTGCCAAGAGCTGCCATGCTTCTCTCCTTTGGGGTCAGCCAGCACTGTGCTCCCTGCTGGTGCACAGCCACTCACAGCAGGGTGGGTGTCCCTCACCTGCCTGTGCTCTGTGCTGCCAGCACAGCCCCAGCACCAGGGGGACTTCAGTGCCTCCACTCTGACAGAGTAACTGGAGCTGATCCTGCATCTCCTGCACGGGGGAGGAAAGCTCATCCTCAGAGATCCACTGAGGTTATCTGTGTGCAAAGGACCACACAACCTTTACCATGGGAGACAGCAGCAGAGCAAGGGCTTAATAGTGCAGGAGATGAATATAAAATATAAAGCATCAGCAGTCAGTCTGCAGATATTAAGGGACAAACATATATAGGGATGACTTACAATAGCATTATATACAGAGTAACACAGCTCTGTGGGTTACTGAGGGTAGAACCTCATCCCAGAAGTTGCATTGCAAGGCCACAAGTGTTGAGAAAAGGCAGCAGTAATGATCAAAGATTGGAAAGATTGAAAGCAGTGAAATTATTATTTCACAGAAGAGACAAATATTTGAAAAGTGGAAAAAATGCATTTAAAATAGTGAATGATAAAGAAGTTGGATTGCAAGAATCTCTTCTTGCAAAAATCCAAAATCACTTAAATTGCAAGGCAGAGAAATTAAGATTAGATGAGAGGAATACTTTTCAGTTTAGGACTTGTACTACACTGTGGAAAACGTTGCAGCAAAATGCCATTAAATTGTTAAGAGCTGAAATACCATTTTTTCAACTGTGTGGAGAATAAGGGATATTTGTAACAGCAAATACAAACAAAAGGGTTCAAGTTTATAAATGTTTAACTTGTTTTGCTGTTTCTGGGAATAATCTCTAGAGTAAGGGATAAGTACACACCTCTCAGAGACTGTTTTGCATAGCAGCACAACTGGGGCTCCTGCAGCCTGCTGTCACACATTCAGTGTGGGCAGAGAGTGGCTGTTCAGCTGCAGGGACCACACACATCAGGAGTGTCTGTAAGTGCATAAACAGGGCACTGTCTCATGGGCATGGCACTCTGGTTTTGATGCATCACCTTCTGCAGAACAAACCCTTGGATGGGCTGGGTGTGAATAAGAATATCCTTTAAAATAAAACATTTAATGCAAATCTGAAGGAAGGGGTAAAGAATGTAAATAAAGACAATGGTATCACAATACCTACAAAGACACAAAATACTAAAGTTATAAAGGTGTAAGAAAAATGCACAAACACAAAAGCTCTGGGAGGGTCAGTTCAATTGCAGTGGGACAACCTACAGAGAGGAAAGAGCAAATACATAGGGCAAAGGTAAGAGTGTCACTCCAACAGTGAGTCCTGAATGGACAAGAGTCTTAGTATCCAGGAAGAAACTGAAAGGAATTACTTTACAGCCATAGTCAAGTTGTTGAAATCCTACAGTTTTAATAATATGTGGGATTTTTCAGAAACAGCACCTGCAGCTTCTCTTGGTGAAGCTTGTAGGAACATGAGTATGGATTCACAATGCTGGATGAGCTGGTCTTATAATTCAGTATATTACATTCAAGAACAAAAAGGCAAATATGCTTCTTGTGTCAGTGTAGTTATGGATGGGAGGGGAACAATTTTATACTGATATTCTCTAATCACCCAGCTCCCTCCTGTTTTCATAGCTGTTATTTTCAATTTTACTTAGTTCAGGGCATCTTTTTCTCCTGAGTATCTGAAAATGCTCAGCTATTATTATATTTTGTTCTGAATTTTCTCTTTTTTCACCTTTGACGTCCCAGACTTCTTTTGTCTGTCTTGTTCTCATTTCTTTTGTATGTGTGTCTGCAGGTGGCTTTTATAGCAAAATCTCATTCTGCTTTCCTGGCCTCCCCCCACCCTCCCCTGTTCTGTTACTGCATTGCCTTTCTCATTTGTGCTTTTCCTGATGCCTGTAACCACTCATTTCCTAATAGATTCCATTCTGTGCCTATGGAGTTTGTTCATTTTCCCTGTCCCCAAGCACTGAATCATTGACTTCATTGTACAGAAAGGAATGAATACCCAGGCCACTCTGCAGAGCAGGTTTCACTCTCCTGTTGCTGAAAAGGAGGAGGGAAGTGGCTGAGCTCAAGGAATGCCCATGGCAGGCTCTTGGCTCTGAAGCAGTGAACAAGCTCATTATTGCTGCAACCTCCTCAGCCCTGCCTCTAGCCCTGAGTTTCCCATAGGTCTGGCAGCTTCTTGACAAGATTAATCAAACTAGGTGAACACAAAATGTATCCTATAGAAAAATGCAGAAATCAAACCACTCAGCTTTGAGGCTTTTGCCTTGTCTTGCCCTGTTTGTACGTGAGACTATGATTGGTTTTACATTGAGTTCTTATTAGTATTTAATACTTGCTGACATGCCCATTACTTGGTTCCTGAATGAAGTGCATAAATCAGATATAACACCATCTTAACTGGACAGAGTGCAGAATAATTCCAGTGACCAATAACACTACTGCCATATGATTCACACTAAACTAACTCCAAAATTCACAATCAGAGAGGGGTGCCAAAAAGCATTTTCACTTGAAAAATGCAGTAAACAATTAATTGTAATAACTTCAATTGCTGAGATATAGGTCAAGGTAGTAAAGAGATAAGGTAATGATCAATATTTGTCAGGTACTGGGAATGTGACCAGAAGCCAATGCTTCAGACATTTCCAAAGGCTCACTGTTGGTGGCTTGGATATAAACCCCACTCTCTCCAGCTATAAACTGGTTTAGTGCAGCTTCCTTCCAGTTATTTTCTTTTCCATGTGTCTCCCAGCGGCTTTTCTATACCTAGAGGCCTTAAGGGAATTACAATCAAAAACACTCCGGCATAAAAAGAACTTTTTCATTTTTCCTTTTCTCTCTGTCTCATTTTCTGCCCATCAGACATCTAGCTTGTGTGTGGTGAGCTCCAGAATATTTCAAACTCTTCCTTTTGGGCTGGTAGCAGGAAGACAGAGAGCAAACCACAAACACTTCATCCACAATAACCCCTCAAAGTCTCGGAAGGTTAGAGAGCAGGCTGGCATTGCACTTCCTCGCTTCAGCAGAAAATAACATAGGTTGGGAATATTGCAGGTTTTTCACAATGTCACCATTGCTAATCAGGTCTAATTATTCATGCTAGAAGCTGTGGCTCAGAGAGTTTTTTGAGTCTTTGTGATGTTCATACTCTCTGCTTTTTAAAAATAAATACATAACTTGGCAGGGGTACAGTGCAGCTGGTAGTATGGAATACTGTGGTGGACAATACCAGTGTCACATTGCCAGAAATAATCTGTGAGCACAGCCACAGCTTTCGATGTCCCCATTCAGTGAAGCAGCTATTTGCAAACACCAATCACAGAGTATTTGGTTTGTAAGAATAAAAGACTTCACTTGGCATAAGGAGTCACTGGTAAAGCTAGTAGGAATTTTTCTGGTTAAAATTTCTTCCAATTGAAACCAACCCTATATATCACAAAATATTTTGAAGAATTAAAATTATTATTATTCTTTCCTCTCTGAAATGTAACACTTACTATTTTTCCAACTTCAGGAAAAAAAACTTTGAATCTCAGATTTTGCATAAACATTCTGTGAAGTAGCTGTAGATAAATGTCTTATTTCCTGGGAGAATCCCTATTCAGTATTGCTGAGACGGAAGGAGTGTTAAGTATGATGACACTACCGAGACCAATCCCTTTTTTAGTTATAAATTACTGGGCTCCTGCAGTGGTTGGACTGACATTGCCCATTGCCCAGACTGCTGCAGAATTTACATCACACCACTGCTGCTTCAGTTATGAACAGCAGCACCCAAGTACAGGTGAATTTACTTACTTACATCGTAAGTAAAGATTACCTTACTTACATCAAGGTAAGGAATCAGATCACACACTTTAGTGAGCTTGTGAGCATGTGTAAGATTCACCAACAATGGCCAGTTAGACTAAAATTTAGTTTGATTCAGGTTTAGACAGATGTATATATCAAGCTAAGATTTCTCTTGTAGGCCCTAGGAGTTCATTCCAGTGGGAGCCTCTTTATAAATAGGAATCATACTTTAATATGGCTTAATGCACTTTGCCAGAGGTGGCCTTTTGCTTAATTCACTTTGTGCAAATGGCCAACTGAATGAGTAATTTGAGCTGTGTCTTCTATGTGATGACTTAGTGTAAGCATCAGGCTGTGAGTGAGGGGCACTGTGTTCGTCACTGTGGCAGTGTAAGAATGGCTGTCTTTAATTCGCTTGAAAGTCATAATTTAGAAGAGTTCTGGGCTTTTAACAAGACAGGAGAGAAGTCAAAGAAGATCTAGAAATTGAAAACATATTTCTGTACATCTTTGTAAACGCTCAGGGGAGCAAATCCCAGCACCATCAGTAACCCAGCAACCGAGAAGCAACAGAGTCTGTCACTGAACACCCGGACAAAGCCCAGGTTCACCTCATTCATCTTCCCCAGTTCATTCCTGGGGAAACTTTCTCCACTGTGTTTAGAGAGATGACTGAATAAAACTGATGCTTCCAAGTAAGAAACATATACAGAAACCAGTCCTAGTTAGCTATACCTTATTTACATTGTTTTTACAAGTCTCCATGGCTGGAAGTCCTTTCAGCAGTGAGTGTGGTACTCATAATATTTTTAATGCAGTGAAATCATGATATTTTGACATACTGAATAATAATTGCCACAAGGGAGCTTCAGAAGAGTAGCATCCATGAAGTACTGATTTAGCTCTACTCAAAAGAAAAATTAATGACTGTAGGGTTAAAAGATAGACACTTTCCTTACAGTGAAGGTCTCACCCATGCTGGTACCTTCAGTGCTGCCTTTTACTGAAATGCTGCTGTGCTGCCTTTCCTGCTCAAAGTGCACTCCCAGATGCAGCCAGACGAGAGATATTTGGAAGGTATGGATGGTTTGGAAAGAGTGGTCAGCTATTCACTGGTTCAAACCATTCTATTAAGAGGATTTCCTCAGCTGTACTCTAGAGATGGAATGGAAATGTTATAGGATTGCAGAAACTCCTGTTCTAAGAGTCACTCAGTTGCCTCAGACGTGCCAGTGCTAGAACTGAACAGAAACATACTGAGAATTTTTACTTACTACATAATAACAGTTCCTTAAAATAACAACTGTTTCTGTGAAATTGCTGACTTAACCAACTTATCCTTTCAAGGTAAACTATCAAAACAGATTCAAAAGGTGTTCCAATAGGTTTTGGGAAATTCTGAAACAGAAAAGTTTCTCATTTTTAGTTCTTCCTTATTAAGAACCAGTAACAGCAAGAAGAATCATCCTTTTATTAGATGATAGCACTGGTACCGTTTTTGTCCTCTTACCTCAGGGTCCCCTCCCACCTTAGGCACAGGTGTATGGGATGGACAGAGCTCTGCATGGGCAGGGCCAGCCCCAGTGAGAACAGCAGAGGCTGCACTAGGCACCAGAGACAGTTCAAAACCACCTTGGGTTTCTTTTCTCTCCCACCAGTAAATCTGTTAACTGACTTGAGAGCTCCTGCTTATTAATGAGCTGTAGAAAGCCAGGTGGCTCAATTCCCTTAAAATCCTGGCAAACTGCAGGGATATTTGGCTCCTGCCAAATCCTGTGGGCATTTGGAGGATGGTCCAATCCATCCATCACAATAAACTGCCTTTCCCATAACTGACCATCTTTCTGTCTACATGGTGTCTACACTATGCTTGATACTGTGGGAGTTACTGTATTGTCACCGAGACAGCACCATGGTCTCATTGCAGGAGAAAAATGTGCTTGTCTGCGATTACAGAAGCCATGAGAAGGTTCTAGAATTGCCAATCAGCTCCAAATATCTCAAAATACATAGCCTAGAGAAAGACTCAGCAAAAAAGATACCCTGACCATGTTGAAATCTGTTGAAATTTAGGTTTGCGAATTGAGTGCAGTGTACAATTATGATCAAATGTTTTAGAGGCTGGAATTGAACTCTAGAAACAGCTAATAAATTTTATCTTAGAAAGAAAAGTATACAGGCTGTATTCTCTACTATAAAGGAACAAATCAATTTCAGAAGGTATATAGGGTGAGTGGTGGCATAAAGCTGTACATAAGCAGTGATTAGCTCCTGTTTTTATGTATGTCTGCTACAGAAAACATGTTCTTGGTATGATATTACAATACCCAGGATCAGGGAGAGGAGAAAACATAAGAATGAAGTGTGTGCTTTGAAAAAATCACCTAATGATAGTCATGAGGCAAAAAAGCACATTTTACACTGTGATGCTTGTCTACAGAACACAACCTAATGCTGTGCAAACAACAAAGCTGCTCCTGGTTTTAAAAGCAATGTAACTGTGAATGTGCAGCAGCCTGAGCCAATTTAAATGAGTCTGGCTCTTTTACTGCAGAGAACCACTCTACTGCCCTGTATTCAGTCTCACTTGGAACAAAGTCTATGTTTTGCTTTGTATCTTAATGCTGCACCAAATTCAGTATTGTCGGTGTTCAATTGTTTTCAAAACCTATTTTTTAGTTCAAAGATCTTTTTATACAAAAATTATTGTGTGTTGCCATAATTACTTGTCAGCTTTTAATCATATCATTAACTGTTCAAAGTACAGGTCCCCTGTACTCAAACTCCCACTTTGTAATAAACACTGTTTTGTTGCATTACATCTCAGGGCATATTCTGTCTAATCTGTACTCAATAATAACATGAAAACCTTAAGACTAATTTACTTTTTACTTAATACTTGTCGATTTTCTTTGATACAGATCCACCACAGATGAATAATGTCATGCCAACATCTCCCCTCCTTCCTCAGATGGCACATCAACATTCATATCCCAGCCTGGGACAGATCACAAACCCATATGAGCAGCAGCCCCCAGGCAAAGAACTGAACAAGTACGCGTCTCTAAAGGCAGTCGGTAAGTGAGCGACGCGACGCACGACTTCTCCTTTAGCTCAGCATGTTGCACTTGCTGCTGGCAGCTGACATTCTGCCTCCAAGTTGAAAACAAGGTCTTGCTCATCTGGACTAATATGACAGTGTTTCATATTGAATATCCCATGGTAGAGTTTAATATGAATATCATGTTAGTTGGAAATGCAACAAAAATTAAGATGAAGACTGCAATTAAGGGATAAGAAAACTACATGCAAGAACTGGTGATGATATGATGTGAGCTCATACATGCACATAGGACCACCCCATGCTCCTGCAAGACATTTTTCAGCGAGTTTCACCTGTTGTACAAAGTGTTCAGCCCCAGTTCTTTATGCCCCAAACCTGTGAAGAGCAGGGAGTTGGACTTGATGGTCCAACTGAAGGTCCCTTCCAACCTGAGATATCCTGTAATAAGCCTACATATGCATTGTGATGTATGTCCCACAGCTTTCTACACAAATGAGAGAGAAAAACCCCAGCTTATGATTTAGACACCTGCTAAATAGTTCCAAAAAGAGAAGGCAGTCACACAGTTCTGAAGTAAGAGTTTTCACATTTCCTGCAAGATGTACATTAGTAGGTCACTGAGGAATGTTCTGAGATCTTATGATTTCAAACAATTCGTGCATGATAAAACTCCTAATAAAGATCCCAGTGGTGGCTTATTTCTGTGCCTGATTAATATTATTTTAAGTAAATGAGAGAACATCCTCAGAGAAACAGTTGGGGGGAAAGAAAAGGACGAGAGTGAGTAAAAAATAATTTTCATATTGAATGTCTAAGCTTATAGTAGTTTTCAGGGGCTGTGAATACCTGCTGCACACCCTGTGATGACAGAAAGCCCCTTCTAGCCAATAATACATTAAGAACAGGGGGTGTCTTTTCCCACCAACCCTTGCTTAGCTTTCACAAATAGATGTTAACAATGTTTCTCCATAAATCCAGAGTAAAGCCACTCTCCCTATTTCCTGACAGAGATACATATCTATAAAAAGAGCAGAACAGCTCAGAGCTTTCTGACTTGAGAATCAAGTATTCACCATGCCAGAAAAAATTTTCATCACAAACTGAAATTCCTTTGTCTGAACTTCAGGATACCAGAGCTCTAACAAAATGTACATCTCAAGTTTTTACTTCAGCTTGTTGGCTTTGCATCTTACAAGTGGCATTTTAAATCTGTTTATAAAAACAAGGGTTAAGAGCTTTCTGCTGGGTTTTGAATACCAAGCAGCTTCACAATTCCTTCTTCAAAAGGTGTAATGATGTAGTGATTATCACAGATTTATGCACTGATATTGAGCTTCTTTTTCAGATGTCAATTTAGGTCAAGCCAATCATCAAAGCTGAAAGGTATTTAAGCATAACAAAATAAGGGATGAAACACTCTAAGAAACTTCTCTCATCTGCCCAAGAGCCACTGAACATACCTTTCAAAAAATTGTGAAATTAGAACTTAGATATTTCTTGTGCGTCTGAGTACAAGTTTTTAAAGCAGCTAGATTATAACCATACCGTTAAATCAACCTTGAAAGATTGTGCACTTCAGCTCCAGAAGTTGTATAATGCCTCTCAGAATCTTGAACTAAATTAAACATAACTTTCAGGGACATTATCTTTCAGGGGGATTGCACCATCTTCCCATGCTTTTCTCCTATTCTTCCTATCCCTTCTCTCTTTTTTGCCCTCACAGATCTACTAGTCTCAGACCACATTAGCCAAATTTTAGATGCAGGTGAATTTTCACAAGTACAAAAGTGCTGCATTGTGATCCAAACTTCTCAGCAGAAAACAAGAGAGGTTTTGAAACTGTTACACATTCACACCTTCTGTCCGGACTTATGGAACAAGAACTAAATATACTGAGTTTTCAACCATTTTCAGACTCTCAAGGCTCTGATTCTTCCCAAGAATACCTCCTGAGTACATCCCAAGGTCACAAGAGGTTTTTCCATGATGCCAGCCAGGCCTAGGTCCGTGACTACGCTGACATCCAGCTGACATCCAGCTCTCCAGACTGCAGGGTTCATGTTGGTTTTTGGAGAGCTCTGACAGAAAAGAGGAGCTGGCCAACATCAAGCCCACCAATACAAATTTAACCTGACAACATCCTTTGAACAACCAGACATAGACTGAGTTCACCCTGACCTCATGTCACAGGGCAAAGGCATTTTTTGCTTGCCAACATTCAGACTTCTATTTATGGATCCCCACAGCAGGTTAACGAGTGTGTGTAGTCCATTCCCTTTTGCATTCATTGATAGTGGCTTGAGGGTGCATTCATTTGCCATAAGAGAAACTTAACAAGGGATATGTTCTATATTTCTCTATGCATTTGAGGCAAACTATTCATTTAAACCCTTACTCTGCATGGTCCCATTCTTTGGATGTAGTCCACTGTGCTTAACCCTCTTCTTTAATAAGGGATTGGAGGAAGAAGCATTTCTAATGTTTTGTAGCAACTGTAGCTATAGTATATTAATATCCCTCATCAGAATGTGGCCATAAGTGGTAAGAAGTTTAGATAACTGAAAAAGTGAAGCTTTACCAGAGGCACTATTAAATTAATTTCTACACAGCTGCTTTCTTCTAAACTACAGATGTCCTAAAAAATTGGCTAATTTTAGAAGTGAGCTACTCATTCCTCAGTGACTATCTGCTGAGAAAATTCAGTTTATGGAAAAGTAGCGAGTCATATTAATCTCTGTTTTGATCATGTTCAGGTTCTCCATTAACTTCAATAAAGATTCAAGCACTTGTGAAAACAAGAGACAACAGTGCCCTTGCTATTAATTTGCATTGTGCTACTGAGTAAGAATGACCCATACCTTGGTAGTGAGAGCAACCTGATCCCCAGGAAGCAACTTTAAAGCTACACCTCATACTCCAAGCTTAGCAGAGTGTGGTTGGACATTGGACTGTTCATGCCTGTGTGCAGTGCAATGTGTGCACTGCAGTGTCTGATTCGGCCCCACAGGGGAGAATAGAGTTGAAAAGGCTGCTGTGGATGTATTTTATTTAAAAAGCTAAATATTTTTACTTGAACAAGCTCAAAATGCACAACCAAACCCTTTTACACTCAATGGAAGAGGGTTGTTTACCTCATTTCTTGTTAGGAATTCCTTTATTTGTTGCAGCCACCAGAATATTTTATTTTATATTCTCAGATGAGTGCCTGGAGTATAGCAATGTACTGGTGAGTTGAGATGTGCTTACTGTTTTCCTCACTGCACTAGAATTTTACTCTCCTTCCACCTTGGCACACACACCACCAGGGAACAATCAGCAGAAGGCAGAGGACCACTTGGAAATGAGATAGAGAACACACATTTCCTGAACAAATAGATAAGATATTTACCTCCTAGCATCTCTAGCCTATCTTCCTAGCTGACTGATCTGACTTATTGTTAGGTACACTCTGTTCATCCACTATTTTTCCATTTTCAAGCCACAGAATCTCTTTTCAACAGTGCTAAATTTTTCCCACTTCAGAATGTGAGAGACTGTCTGAGGGAAAAGACATGAGCTCCAAGGCCAGTCCCAGCAGAAGTAGCCATTGAATGTTGTGTGGCAATAAACACCTAGTGTTTAGAAATTTCAATTTTTTTGTCACCTGAGACTACATGATCCTGGTTTCCTTCAGTGTTTTTACAGTATTTGATTATTTATGTGAAAAGTGCAGAAAGAGCTTTTTCTGCATAAATTATTCTTATTTCCAGTTCATCAACCATGTTTTTACTCCATGCTTAAATGGTTATTGCTCACTTAAGCAATACTGACATGCCCAAAGCTACAAGTGGATGGAGATCTTGTAGCTGAACACCTTCATGAAATTCAAGTCCCAGGACATACAAAGGTAGCTCATCACAAATTTTTATGCACATCATTTGGACATTCATTTGGAAAGCATGAACAATCCAACTTCAATTTCCACTTTGCTAAGCTGTAAGAGTTGTAGTCCATCCTGTTGCTTAAGAGTTTCCAAGAGCTGAAACTGGCCTCATTATTCTGAGTTATTAGTTATTTATTCAGTCTCACTGTTCTGCAAGCCCGGCTCAGTAACAGTTAATTTTCTTTCCTGAGTTTCAGGGAGAGCAAAGTCACTAAATATCTTTAGACCTTCTTGCAGAAATGAAAAAATACCCCAAACCCAACTTCTAAATCCTCAGAGGACTGGGAAAATGATCATTCAGCTGCTGGAGAGCTGCACAGACATGCAAGTAAAAACTGAGAATGCAAATATTTCTAGAGTTTAGCATGATTTTCTATTTCTTTCATAAATTTTCTTCCCTTCTCACTCAAACAGACACACAAACATTTGAGGAACTGACTGGACGTTGTCAAGAAAAAAAGAAACAAAAATACAATGGACAGAATTCCTTCCTGAAACAAAGACCCAGAAAGCCTTCCCTGATGCTGGGAGTTGTTAGTCTCCTGTGGGATTAAATCAGATCTAATTGATTTGATATAGGGAAGCTAGGAGGATATAATTGGCAGCAGACCTGCCATCACATCTGAGTCTACAGCTCCCAGCATTTCTTCAAGCTGCACAGTTCTTTGATCCCAGGGGAAGCATTAGACAGTGATCCAGCTCTGCTTGCACTTCAAAACTGCAAAGTGAGATTCTGTAAATATGACACTTGGAGAATAAATATCTCCTGGTTAGGTCCCTGCACAAAGTAGTGTGGCCACAACTGTGCCAAGGCACCAGGCAACAACTCCCCCAGAAAGGTGAAGCATACGAGCAAACTGACCTGGTCCTGTGTCCTCTGCACACAGAGAAGGATCTAAAGGGAAGATCACCCTAAGATAACCCTAAGGTTGGCTCTGGGCTGTTATCTTTGAACCATCTTCTTGTCTGATGGGAAATCTGTCGCTGCCTTCTCCCGAGTTTCAGACCATCAATTTCCATAGAAATGACTGTAACTCTGTGCTGCTACAAGATCTGTCTCTCACCGTGAGACTCTGTACCATTCCCTGTAGTTCACTGTGCTCTGGCCTGGAAAGAAACACTGTAATTGGAAAAATAGAAACACACAACATGCCTGTCCATGCATTCACAGGGTCGATACAGTCCACTTTTAGAAGAAGCAGAACTAGAAATTTATTGGATGCAATATGTTTGTATTAATTTACTTTCCTATACCAACCACACTGTTAACTGAGACATAAATATTCATGTTTCTTTGGAAGGCTTAAAAAGGAATTATGCTTTCTTTTCAAAGACAAAAGCAATTTTCAGTTACCACTTCCCTAAGCAGTTACACAAAGATGGATCAAAAGAAATCTGGGATATAGGAGTATCTCACCAGATTTAACACCACGAAAAACTGACAGGGAAGCACAGATTAAAGCATCACTTTTAATATCCAGAGGGTGACTCAAATGATTTCATATATCCAGAGGTATGTGCTGTGTCATAAATAATGATGGACTGGGCGATCTGCCTAACTCAACACTGGAACTACAGATCTGGCTCAAGGAAATGTGACATAAAAGCTGGCTATCTTTTTATTATTATTATTTACTCAGCCCAGTGTGGCTGGAGAATTTGGAGCCTTTGAGTGTTCATTTGTTAGGGAAGTCTTTCATATTTTCATCCTTGCTTCTACTTCAGGCACAAGAGAAAAGCCAAGCAGCACTCAGGAGCAATCCTGAGCAATCTTTACCAATCCTCCTGCCAGCATCCTCCCTCAGCCTTCCCATTCCCCAGCCAGAGGAAGTGAAGCATCACTTGTTTCACTCACATCTTCTGATGAGACCCAGCAAATTTCAGAGCCTACCCAGTACATGCAGATGAAATTACAAGACTTTTTCTTGCTTCCACTAAATAATTTAATTATTTTCTCTGTTATTTACCCAGTTGGCTTCTGATACCCACAGTCATAGGTAAATATAAAATGCTTGGAGAGTCTTGATCAAAATATTTTCCTGTTTTATCATCCAGAACACTCATTTCTTCTTCCAGTGAAGTACTCATATTTTAATTATAAATATGGTGTTTGTGCAGAGCCTCAGTATCTTGAGCTAAATCATCTGCTTTGCTGACATTCTTTTTTGCTTTTTAAGAATATTTTACTGTAAAATCTACGGGAGGATATTCTTCCAGAGGATGGGGAATTGTGCTCTAAGCAATCATGCTTCCAAGCAGCCACTGCCCATTCCATCCCTTAGCAAACAGATGGATTTGTGAACTTTGGGAATATGTTGGTCTTGGCAGAAGCGACATCATTGCAGGTGGAAGGAAACTTCAAATAGTCCTTCTTTTACAAGAAACAGTTTTAGCACCAAAATAGGATTCTCTTAAACACTGCCATCTATGTTGGCTTATTTCTTAGACTTTAGCAACACACTGAACTTGGGAAAGAAAGGAAATCTGACCTTGAGGTGCATTTAGTTTAGGTTTGAACTTCAAACTTTTAGTTCTGTGGGTTGAACTCATACCTAGTGAATTTGGTTTTTCTGAACTTGGTCCACTCCCTGATTTTGTAATGGCTGAAGAATATTCATAGAATTAAGAATTAATTAAATCTTAACTTATTTTTCATGCCAAAAGAGCAGATTTAAATCTGTGCATCCTAATTCTTGTCCTTAATATTGACAATTCTTTGCACCTATGCTCCCTACCACAGAGAAATGGCCTCTCTTTTTTATCAGCACATTAAAATAGTGAAAACTATATCTTCACCAATCATTCGTAGAAGTTCAACTTATAAGCACCACTCCACATTCCATTAGTTATGCACCATAGAGTACTCACACCCTTTCACTGAAAATTGGTAGGTTCTCTGGAAAAGAATTTATTTTAAAAATCCTTATTATGTGATAATGAATCAGAATGAAAGAAGTTATTTTCTCATTTTTATGAGACATAATGGAGAGATCTAAAACAAGAGTACCAGAAACCCAACTGACTGCTAGGGAATGGGGGTTTTGCTCTCTTTTGCTTGTCTCTTGGCCTTGAAGACTGAGCCTTCAGAGGAAACCAGCTTCCAGTAACCAGGTTCCTTTCCATCCATTGAGATCAGTGGCGGCCCCAGGAAGAAAACAAGCAAATCTAAATCAAGCATGGGTTATTCCAACCTATTTCTATGAAGTGATGATGAATTATGCATGAGATTTTTTTACACATTAAGTGATGTGAAGACATGAGTGAATCTTTATGCTCAGGCAATAAAAGTGAGCCAATAAAAACAAGGCTCAACTCACGCAATGACAAAAGCCTAACAATGCTGAGCATTTTCACTTGCAGCCCTTCCTAAACATCCCTCTCTGTAACTGTTTTATTTTGCAACATAAATACACTTTTCATTCCGCAATGCAATTTATTTATCAATTATTTAAGCTTAGAGATTGATCCTAAAGATATGAAAACAACTCTGAGTACTTGCAGATAAATAGCAACACTGTGGGATCCCAACTCAAATGTAGATTTAATCTGAAGTGTGGCTTTTAACAGTTCCCCCCATGGAGCCTACACATTGCACTGCTTGCTCTTAACATACTCCACCCATTTTCCCCTCTGGACTATTATCTTTGTAGGTAATGCATGGCAATATTTTTGCAGGAAGAGTTTCATACCTGTGTTCAACATGTGATATCATGTTTTAAGACTTTTCAGCTTTGTACATGGATATGTCAAAAGTGGACTGCAGTGTTATTCAGGACAACCCATGAACACAAAAGATAGTAAGATAACTGATAGGAATGAATTCCTTATTAAAAATATCATATAAATAGCAGTTATTATCTGTCTGCTATTTTGGTTCTGCACAGGGGGCTCTAAAGACTGTGAATGTGTTTTTAAGAAATTGCACAGATAAAAGTCAAAGAGACCATTATTTTATTCCTACACAGTCATACTATAATAACAAAGGGCTTGGGGCACGGAGGGAGGAAGAGCAGTAGCATGATTTGCAATGCACAGTTAATTTCTCCAAAAGCCCTTCCCTAACAGCTTATTTGAAGAAGATAAAGGGAAAAGAGAAGCTGAAAAAAAAAATCTGATATGTAGTAGTTACGATACTACAGCATCAAAAAAAAAAAAAAATCACCACAAAGATATCATTTGGTTCCATTCTAAGGAAAATATGAAGCACAACAGGCAGTTTTTGTAGTGGGAAGGTTTGAAAAGTTTTTTAGGCTATGGAAGGTGCTACTGTGGAGAGCAGCCAGGGCCCTGCCACAGGGGAGGAGGCAGAGCTGCAGCTTAGAACTACTGCTGCTCATTTTCCCCAGCAACTGATATGATTGCAGTTCCTGGGGAAAGGGGAGAGAGGAGCTGTGCACTCCTCTGGGGCTCCTCTGCTGTGTCACTATGAACTATTCATGGCAGGAGCTGCATTTCCAATTCTTCCTGGGCTGCCTGTCAGTCACTGATGCTCTGCCCTACGCCAGGGCTCTGCTCAGAGCAGGCACCACTTCTGCTCTGCCTTGGACTTGGCCCAAGCTGCAGGAAAACCTGAAGAAACTCATTTTCTTCTGACAGGGAAAGTTTGGGAATTGCCAGGGAACACAAGTTCCTTTCAGTTTGACATGCATCTCTGGTTTGGAAATCTCTGGCAACCATGCTCAAGAGTTTAATGATACAAATGCCATAGAGTCTACAAAGAGGGAGACAGGAAAAGAATAAAAGAAGAAAAAAAAAAAAAAGAAGAAAAATCCAGAACTCAATATAAGTATAGCTATGAAATTACTTCATTCTTTTTTTTTTTGTCCTCCTGAGAAAAGTGTAGAAAAAGATAGCTTTCTAATAGAAACAACTCATGCCAGAACTATTTCAGAAAAAAAATCAACTTCAATCCAGAACAATTACTAAAAATTCTTTCAAATTAAAGCAGTTAAAAAAACAGATAAAAAGTAAAAATAATTTAGGCAAAAAAGAGCTATCACTTTTTTTTTTAAATTTTACCAGTACAATTCAAAAAGCCTGTAGGCCTTTCGTCATGTTGAGAAATAATAGTGTAAATCTAGTATGATGGCAGTTGAAAGGCATAAAAATGCAAGTTTATTTCAGCACTAAAACCACATCTTAATTATATGTTCAGCCTCTGAATTGGGTTCTCTATGTCATCACATCTGGTATTTGCAGCTCATCTGTAGCTGATTCAGACATATGTGTGAGAGTTATAACCAGCTTTTCTACTAAAAGAAAGAAAAATATCAATCAAAAGTATTAAAATTGAAAACAAAATTGAGTACACAGTAGAACGCCAACAGCGACATGTGAAAAGAAAATTCAATTATGTTCATGCTAAGAACAGTTATTACAAAAAAATGTGGCCAGGAACAGCAGAGCTTTTTCAGTCAATGTTAGATAAGGTAAATTGCCACCTGAAGGAAAGCCAGCCAGGCTTTTTGAGATGCTAAACCGCCCTGCAGAGCAGGGTGAACACTGTTCTGCCATGGCCCACGTCCCCTCCGCGTGCAGCCCCAGCAGCAGAGCAGCCCTGAGCTGCTGCTGGAGCCCTGGCTGCAGGAGCAGGGCTGGGGCTGCTCTGTGCTCACTGCTCCTGCAAATGCACAGGGAGCAACCCTGCAGTCCTCAGGAGGCTCTGCCCTTAAACAAACAGAAGGTCCTCACCAGCCAAACTGGTTACAAATAATTTCATATTATTGTTGATGTATGGAAGCGTTGCAAAACTTCTGACACAATCAGATTTATCTTTTGAAGCATTAAAAACCACCCAGTGAAAAAGCAAGCAAGATTACTGAAGGAAGAAGTGGAAGAAGCCTTTTAAGCAAATCTCATAAGTGTTAACCTCTTTGGCTTTGGACAGCATTTTTAGAAAGCAAGCCAAACCTTCCTTTCCTAAATCAGTTTATGCTGCAGTCATGCTATATATCAGAAGTTAAGCATGACAGCATGACTCCTTAGGTAGTTTCTATTTCAAAAGGCAAGTTTTCATACCATATATAAGGTTTCCAGTAACAAATGGATAAATATGCTTAAATGAGCTAAAACGAAATAAATATTTCACAGTAGAACTTTTCATATTTATTTGCCATTGTAGATGCCATGAAAGCCACAAGCTTAGAGGTGTTTAGGAAAAAAATAATGAAAAAACAGATTTATAGTTACAGGACAGCCACTGACTGCACTTTCAGAGAAAAAGAGATTTTAATACACAATTCTCTCAGACTTCTTTTAAAATTTCATCCCTTGGATCAAGAATAGAATTGGTGCTCTTACTTCCTTTTAAAATTTATCATTCATTTATCATTTAATCATTTATTGTATGATACTTAACCAACAGTTTAGCATGTTGGTGCTTGAATTTAAAATGTTAAATCACTTGAGGATACAACCAAGCAGTGTGAGCTTTGTCTATCTGCATGCAACAGATTTCAGGTTTCCTAAAAACATTTACAATTCTAATGTTAATTTAACATGAATCAGCCACCATTTGTTTCTAGGTTAAAAGAGCCTATATTCTGGTTAGTCAGAAAAAGTCTTATTTTTATTATACTGGTTAGATTCAAGTATCTGCATGCTACTGGTCCCTAGGTTAGGCAGAATGTGTGTGTGTGTCTGGGGTATTGTGATCAAAACCAAATCACAATATCATTGCAGCACATTGCAAAAGTGAATCATAAATATTGCCATTTAATACTATGTAAATCAATGCAGGCAAGTATACAAAGCCCAGCTGGAAAATCTGTTTTACATGTCCAAGGAGAAACCTGCTTAAACTCACAAAATAAATAAACATTTGGAAAAAGAGAAAGAAAAAAACAGACTTTTCAGTGCTGAGCTATCAGGATATAAATATTACGATAGATGGGGAAACAAATTGGAGAGATGTTGTAAAAGATGGTCTATTGCTTTGTTATTATCAGTCTCATAGAAAGGTGAGACATTAATGGTGTTAGATCCAATGCCATAACATCAGAACCTGCTTAATTCTTAGTTACAATACCTTATGTTAGTTTTTTAGCCAATCAAATATTTCTACAAAGTTTGCTAGTGTCTTTTTACACCAATCATTAATTGCTTTGCTTCCCATAGCTTTGCCACAATGAGTCATGTTTTAACCATCATATAACACTTCACAAACTTAAATTGATATATCTTAAACTTCTAACTAACTTTATAACAGATTCTATTGCTAAACTTTAAAATCTTTTACTATCTTACTTAACACACTGCTTTGCTTACATATTTCTGTTTGCTTAAAACATATTTCTACTAAAATGACAAATTTATATTTTTGTTTTATGCCTGTTTCATTTTAATGCTCTAATTCTCCAAGCCTTCTCCAAGGCCTTAGGTCAAACCTTGTACCCATCTCTATCTCTGAGCCTGAATGTGCAAGGCTCTGAGAGCTCTCTGTGCCTGCATTTCCCACTGTGCTTTTTGGCACCTTGTCACAAGAGGGGCACTTCTGCTCCCAGACATGTGGCTACTCTTGTGTTCCAGGGAATGGCAGCCCTGCTTCTGGTGAACACACATCCTGTCTGATGCCTGAGGAGTTCATCAAAACCTGCCTCAGTGTTGCCAGCCAGGCAGCAGACTTTGCTGTGGGGGTTAAAGAGCAGTGCTGAGACTGGAGCCTTCACTTACCCAGTCCCATTACATTCCTATCCTAAACCATTCCTAATGTGTCTCAAAACCCGTTTGAAATATTCTGGCCTCCTCAGCCTTTCATAAACTGTCATGAAAATAATCACAAGAAGAGAAGAAATATTTGGGCCTACATATTTATCTTTTTTCATGTCTCATATCTTGAAATAATTTTATTTCACTGGGAAAACAAAATGTAGTCTTGTGTCTGGAGGTGGACAAGCTCTTTTCAAACAATGTCTGAGAAAAAAAAAGGTTGATATGGTTTGTCTTTTCGTGCTTGGTCTCTCTCCAGATCACTTTAAGAAATCAGTAAATAGATGAAGTGGTAAAGGAGAGGAATAACACCGAGCCACAAAAAGTAGGTTCTACAAAACTTTTGTGGGCTTCTGTGCATTGTGTTTTTCTTTCTGTCTGTCAGTATTAGGAAATAAATACCATGGGAAAGAATCCAAAGACATAAAATAGTCTTCAGCATGTCTTGAATAAAGGCAAAATGGTATTAGAAGAAAACCAAATATTTAGGATACAAATCAATGCAGGCCACAGGCTGAATTCTGAGTTTTCAAAACTCAATACAAGAATGAGAAGGAAGGCTGCAAAAATGATTTTAAATGGCATTTTCTCTTTCTTGAAATTTAGTATGGTTTAAAATTGCCCCAACTTTATAGAGCCACCCCAGTGCCTATGAGATGAGAACAGTGACCAGCCATGAAATAACCACACTCCCTCCTCTTGGCCACAGACAGATCTCTCACATCATCCTGCCCATTCCCCATTCTACCAACAGAATCCTGTCCAGCTGAAACTTGCCCATGCAGTCTGTTTTCCAATCCACTTCAAATAATGCAGAGCAAATTCTTCTATGGTCCAAGATAGTTGGTGAGCCCCTTAATTCAAAACAAAGACCAATAGTTATTTGTTTTACTGTATGGAACACATTTTTCTGTGAATTTATTGGATCCAGTTCTTACCTCGGGGCAGCTAATACAACCTCTGAGTTTTTTCCCCTTATCCAAGAATAAACTTGTGCTAGTGTACAAATGATACCTCTTTGATTTTCAGATGAAATCCTGCAAGAACTCTCACACAGAGCTGGTTTATGTCCCAGAAGCTTGTGAATATATTGTCTTAGATGCTAGCTTGGAAAGGTAAATGAATAAGCAATCATACATTCAGAAAGGATCAACAGCACCACCAGAGGCAGCAGCCCAGTACTTCCCTGAGCAAATTCTCATGTTGTCTCTTGAGTCAGGATTCATTCCCTTTCTGTCTTTCCTTGAGTTTTCATTTCCATTAACTTAGAGAAATACATGTTTCCCACAGCTTCAGGTAAAGACACCATTGTCTCAGCAAACTCATGGCTGTGGAAGCAAAGCCTTGTTATAAACTGCTGTGTATTACATGGGGAAAACCTCACAGAGAAACCTCCCACAAGCAGCACTCACTTCATTTCAGCTGTAATCTGGTGTGTCACTGTAGCAATTCCATTGCTATCCTGTCCTCAGCACTTCCACTGGCTTGCTTTCTGCATCTCTATCCCTTCATTTGCAATACAGTCTTTTTGGATAGAATAAAGCCCTGCATTTCACAAAGTAGTTCTTAAAATACATTCAGGTAACAAACAATTTTGTAAACATCTAGTGAGAAACAGTGTCTCTAGTGAGAAACAGTGTCTCTACATATTTTTGTAGCTTATGACTGTGACTGTAAGCTCACACAGAAGTTCTGATTTGGGGTTTTGGTTTTGTGTTTTAGTGCCTTTAGAGTTTTTATAAGGGCTCACTCCTATGTGGATTCTCTTCTCTCACTTCAGAAGCTTCTTCTGAGTAGCATATCTAATGTTTGATAAAAAAGTCAGAGACCAAGGACCATTGCTGTGGGAAAAGGTGTGAGTGAGAAAAAATTAGGAACTGAGGGCCTAGCTTGAGCTTGTGGCCTCAAAGAGAAAAATGGCAGGAAAAGCAAGGCAATAAAAATATCTGCAATTCTTGGTCATTATTTACATAGCTGCATCACCACTGCTATTTCTAGAAAGAGAAGTCATTATTTACCTTGCAGCTGTGATTAAAGATCTTGGCTACAGAAGACAAATTGCTGCAGCATAACTAAGATAAAATTAAAACTAAAAAATTACACATTTACTCTATTCCTATGTTAGATTAGCTAAAATGTTAATTTTTGTATGCAAATTAAACTAACTTAAATGTGAAATAGGCATACAAATGTATCTCTATTAAAAGCCGGACATAATTAACTGTGCTGAATTTAAATTACATAAGCTAGTGTGACTTTTCATAAATAGTCAAGGTCTAAGTCATACAACATGGAAACTTGTTCCCCCAGCAGCTGGCCTGCAGTGCCTTTGATGTAAAAATTTATAAAAATGAAGAGTGTGAATATTCACAGTGCCTTTTCTGCAATCATTTTTTTCAATTATTGATAACAGATTAATGAGATAGTAGTAATGCAAATGCATTTCCATCCCGTTTTTATTCATAATGGTTCTGTGACATTCAGAGAATATTAACTAATTGAAAGGACAAGCCACACGTAGAACTGGAAACAGCTCTTTCAGGGAGAAATAGGTACAACTTCTTGATTATTCAGATTACAGCTCTCTAAATGAAACAACTCACTCCAAAATCAAAGCAGAACTTCATAGACTCTCTTTGTAACACATGACAGGTCTATCAGCAATTGCAACTTCACCCTGGGCTGAAATGAGAGCAGGCCATTATCTACATTCTGTGATTTCTTTCAAGCAGAAGACACCTGTATGCTATAGAAAAGCATTCACTCAATGACTGAAAAAGGAAACAGATGGAGTCGGGTAAAATACACAAAGCCCAGTTTGACAGCACAGAAAGGAGCAATTTCAGTCCATTGGAGAGGAAACACCTCTTTAATGACAAAATTAAGGATTAAAGAGCAGAGCCCAGTTGCACAGTCATTTATACAAAAAATGTCATGAGATAATAAATAACAACTACTTTTGGTAATATTCCTCCTGTTGAGGGGCTGGGACAAGGAGGATGCACAACTGAAGCCTGATCTTGAAGATTAATATGATGCTCCTGGGAATTACCCTGCCTTGCATAAAGATCCAGTGCAGAACTAGAGACAGGGAGAAAATTCAAAGTGCAACAAAAGCCTCCTAGGAATACTTGGGCGAGAGGAAAACAGGGAAGCTACACAAAAAACAGTGCAGGGAGTTAAAAACATCATGAAGGCAAGAGGAGCTGAGCTGTACAGACAGCTACATGTACCAGACTTCTGCAGAGAAGCCTTACATGGCATGGCTTCAAGGAAAAGGGATGAATCCAGCCAGGGCACAGCAGAAGTCAAATCTAGGCTGACACAATATATATTCCAAGCACACCACTGCTGATTAACACAGTGCCAGATGATCTATGTATTTGGCACTATCTTAAATGAACATCTAAATTTTTGAAGGGGGAAAATAAACACTCTTTACATAAAAGGAAAGATCTTAAAAAATGAAATTCAGTTAAGCTTCCCTCAAACCTCAGTCTCAAAATTGAAATGAGTTGCTGGATTGCTGCAGAATGCCTTTAGCTTCCTAAGCATGGTTCATACTTTCAAGCAAGGCCAAATAAATGCCAGCATTAACAACAAACTTGAACGTGCACTGGAAGACACTTGCCTAGGAAATCACAGAGGGCAAAATCCTGATTTGAGAACTGCAATGCAGTATTTGTTGGCAGGGCTTTTGCTGTATTTATTAGTGCCACTGACCCCAGAAAATTATGTCAGAACCTGCAATTTAGGATTTTCATGGTCTGTAAAATCACAGGGAAAATACCCAGCCTTCAACAACCCAAAGTATTTTCAGCCCCATAAAGCATTAGTGAACTTCCAACCATTTAGGAGAACAGATCCCATTCTTAATATTGCCCTGAGGCATTATTGAACAAAAACGGGTCCACCTCATCACACACCACCAGACCTTACAGCTGGATGGGTTAAACACCCAAGAGTCACTTTGCATTTGAAGGGATGTGCTCTCACACTGCAATGAAACCCAAGATGCCGCAGTATTCCCAGGAAAGCCTGTCTACTTCTGCAGACTTCCCAAATTTCCTGTGCTATATGACATGAGGAGCGATGAGACTCATAGGACTTCTCCCCATAATGTAAATGTCAGCACAGCCTGATTTGGGGCAGGGACAGTCTTCTCTTCAAGGGTAACAGGGTTTTGTCTGCACATATGAAAGTCTGGCACAATGGCATCCAAAACTCTGCTCCAGAGGGAAAATAAGGGCTGGGAGGTGGTGTGGATTTCTCTTACTGATGTACCTGTAAATGTTCTGGTCTACAGATGGAACTGTGTAAGACCACTGTAAACTGTTCACCATTTTTCTTGTGTCCAACTGATTCTTTTTGTCCCCAAATAGCTGACAAAGTCAACGATGACTTCTACACCAAGCGCCGACACCTGGCCGAGCTGGCTGCCAAGGGGAGCCTGCCCCTGCACCCGGTGCGCCTGGACGAGGAGAGGGCGTACACCATCGACAGCGGGCTCACCAGGCAGAACGGCAAATCCAGGATGGGCAAGATACACACACACCCCCTGGGCTACAACTCCCACTACAAGACCTGGGATCCCAACGACCCGTCCCTGAGGCGGCAAGCGTTCACCAACAAGGGCAAGCACGGCATGGGAGACCCGACGCTAAGTGACCCGCTGACCACCCGGAGCCAGCACTACTTGGGCCCACAGCCATACTTCATAACCAACAGCAAGACAGAAGTAACTGTTTGAGTTTGTTTTCTTTCTCTTTTTTTTTTTTTTTCTAATGAAATCCTTTAAAAACCACACGCAAATGTATTCACAACACAAACACTCAACCGAAAGGCAAAAAAAAAAACCCCAAACAAACAAACAAAACAAAAAACAAAACAAAAAAAACCAAAAAAAAAAGAGGAAACAGAGAGAAGGAACTTCCACCAGGACACTTGGTATCTAGCCAGCTGTAGGCCGAAGAGTGGGTTAATACCATTCAGCAATACACACTGAAGGTTGAATTATAAACTCCATTTGTATTTCACAATGGAACACAAACCCTTGTGACTAAATTTTTTTACTTGAAACTAAAATCCATGATGAGAAGTAGCACAATCTAGAGAAACTCTATGTCTGCTTAAACATTTACACTATGTTCCTGCCTTGAGACAGAGGAAAAGAGAGAGAACAATACACTGTAATATATTATTTCGGAGAGGAATTTTGTATAAAACTTATTAATAATCACTAGACCTGTGAAAAACCGAGAGCAAACATCTTGGTATGATCCCTAACATCTATTATTGTACTTTCACATCATCCTATAGAGAACGCAAAAAATATATATACAATAAGGGGCAAAGACACTTTCACATGGAATTTACGAAGACTGTTATGATTTAGTGCATATGGGACCTTTCTGGCTGGTAGAGAATTCTGCAGGATGATAACAGCAGAAGAATTCATTTCAGTTTACTTCGCTTGATTTGAAATTTTTGGGAACCTCCAAAATAAGAAGAGACACTTCATATGACACAGAAAGCTGCTGGGGGGAAAAGGGCATCTGAATATTCCCTCTCAGTCCTCCTGTTTTCAGGCAGATGGTAACAATTCTCACTTTGCAGACTGTCAGGATTTTTTCTTCACCTAAATGTTTTGCCTATCTTCAACTGCTTCAGACTGAAATTAAGCGTGGGTGGTGCCTTTACTGTATTACTATTGTTCAATGACAGTCTTGTTCTTCAAAGTGACCCCTCTGTTCCTTTAAGCTATTTCCTCATGTTTTGCTAAGGATGACAAGGGTCCTGCCCTGCTCAGCCTCCCCTGTTTGTTCCAAAAGGATACTGGACTACATCTCCATGCAATGGTTGCACAGTCAAGACTATTTTAGTTAGCCCCTTCATTTACCCAATTTCAACTTTTCCCCTCTAGTCTCTCATTTTGTATTTGCTTTTAGCCATGGTAGTTCTCTGTAGTTCAAGTAAATGTTATCTGGTATATTGTCTCTATCGTTTGGCTTTCTCTAGTGGCATTCCCTCTTGGTGGGCTATATGGTGGAAGAGGCTGATCCAGCATCAAACATCAGAGATCTGGGGTTAAACTAAACAAACAATTGGACTCATTGTCTTGACTGCAGTTCTGATGAGCAGAATGCCTTGTTTGTGTGAGTAAAATCACTCCTGAACTGGGGACTGGTAGCAAACTCACAGTCCTGGGCCTGTAAAGGCTTTGACACATCCACAAAGAGACAGAGTTGGGATGGGATGGCAGGCAATGCATTCAGTCTTTCAGTAAATTCCTGCCCTTCCCCCAGCATAAATCACTTGGCTAAATCCCAACTAGCTGTCCTACTACAGTTACATTCTCACCAGCTGTCAATTCTTCGGGAGATTAGGTCTGGAAGAGTATTCAGGGAGGAGTGAGAACTGTTATGTTGTAAGAAGAATTGGAAGTGGCATTTCTTACTGTACTCGACTGACTGTCAGTGCTTCTGCTTAGTCAAGGATGCAAGGGCTAAGATTTTGAAATCTGGTTAAATGGAGATACCATTTTTTTAGCTATATCAAGACTGATCTGCATCCTGAGAGCACTGGTATCTCTCCATAAGCGTGCTGCTAAATTTTATGATCATACGTTTTAAGACTATCAGAAGTGGACAAAGCCCACAAGACAAATACTTTGCACACAACCCAGACTCTCCACTATCTTACTTTTGTTCCCTTAATCTTTATTGCCTTCACAACTGGCTGACTTAATTTGACCCTTTATGGAATGTTGCTGTTAATCCATATGCTTTAGATACACATTACAGCTGCACTCTAATTCACACAGGTTTCGTGTAACTTGAGCATATTTTATGTGGAAATATTTTAGTAACTGTATGTTCTGTAAAGTAAACCCGTGTTAATACTTGTTAACTACAGAGTTTATGATACCAATAATACTTCCTACAATAAAATGTTTGTTTGTTTTTTAAGAATGTTTATTTGTAAACATATGTATTCACTATATTACTATGAATTTCTTACCTGGCAATAAAACTGATTCTAAGTGAATCCAACTTGCTGGCTCATTCCTAAACTTGTATAACTGGGCCAATTTTTGAGTCTAAACTGAGCTTTTGGAGCAGCCAGTGGGGTTCATATCAGCACAGAGGATGGTTTTCCTCTGCCAGTGTGAACAAGGGGTTCTGTAGAAATCAGCTGCATGTTATCTGCATTATGGAGAAGCTGGGTGATGTTTGAGGCTCCTTCCAGGCCTAACCATTTTGTGATTTCATGACTGCCTCTTATATGCAATGTAACACAAGATACAGAGAGATTGCCAGCCTTGCAAAGCTTCATGTGCCCTGTAAGCCTCCAGGCACCACACACACCTTGTGCCACTTGATCAGTTAATTAATGTTTTGAGGAACAACAACAAAAAAGTAAGCATGCCCAAGGGTAGAGGCTGATCCTCAGAAATGCTTGGGAGTTTTGCAATGAGCCTCAGACACATCCAAGGACTGCAACCATCCAGTGAGAGCAAATGAAACACTGATGTATACCGCTTCAAAAATTTTATATATTCATTAGAGAAGATCCTGTACACAACATCTGTGTACCAAGTCTGCTGGAAAAGAAAGTCCTTACAGGCTTTTAGTAGTGCTAATGACTCATAAAGCTGACAGAACCTTGGTAGAGGGTTTGGATAGCTTCTTCTCCCTTCTTTGCTAAAATGATGATGAATAAATTTCAGAAGAAGAAACAGGGAGTCAGGAAACCTAACTTCAGAATCCACTTACTGCACAACCTGGTGCAAATTCTTTAGACAGTTTATGAGCCTTTGGAAGCCATGACATATTATCAGAAGGAAAACATACATTCAAAAGTATTCAGAATTAGCCTTTTTATACAGTAGAAAAATCTCATTTTCAATATACACCTTTATGGGTTCCAGGAAATAGCTCATAAAAGCTCCATTTTCTGTTACAGGAGCATTTCCCTGCCTCAGGTACAACTACAGAAACAACCCCTTTCTGCCAGAGGGCTTGGGAGACACATGAGTTTGGTCAGTGCCAGGAAAATTCTGGGCAGCCCAGTGGAACACTAGCCTAACCTGCAGCAGACACAACTTCTTGTTACAGCTCACCACCAGCCCATCTATGTACATGTTGTTTCTAGCAGCAAATTCCTGACTGGAATCACAGAGGGCAAAAGGGCCAACTGCTTTGCTAATAGAAGTGTGTCAGTATAGCTTTTGTTCTTTCAGGTACAAGAAAATCTCCAAAAAAAATCCCACTGGAATGTGATTTTGTGTTTCCACATGTTTTTTTTTCTCTTATGACAGCCAGACCCTTTTGACACCACTAGCAAGAACTGCACTGGACTCCCATCAGCATTTCTTCTATAAGGCTTATTGATCTTAGCACAGATGCACTGGCTGCAAACAGAAAAGTGGACTGTCAAGAAAGGATGATGATCCTGTACAGAGCTAAAAGCCCAAAGGCTTCTGGTTTATAGCCCTTTACCCTGGAAACATATGTTCTCATGACTAAATCTTTAGAGCATGATCCTTAGCTTACACAAACTGAAGATGTGATGGCTTATATAAATAGAGGATCAGGTCTTATGAGATTTCACACTACAAGGTGTCTCCACGACTCACAACTTTAGATTTTAATAGATCTGGGAAAAGATTCGTGCTTTGCTCTGTTCTTATAGAATGGTTATTGAATTTTGGGTACTAAATAAATAACCCCAGTCCACAAATCCCTTTTGCACACAATCCTGAGCACTTTATTTAATCCTGGTCTCTATACTTGAATACATGAAGGACTTCCAGTGATAAATATAGTCTGCACTGTAATTATATCATCTTTCTATTTGGCATAGATAATTTTATTTTGCTAAAAACAGTTATGACAGGCAATATTATTGTATTAAACTACATAATCTCATATATCATCTGCTGCTGAAAATGTGATCACAGGATGAGTACCACATTAGCAAAAAGTGAACATTGTTATTTTTATCAGTGGGAAAGTCATACAGCTCTATTTTGAAAAGTGTCTGTAAAAACAATCTTGGAATTCATGCTTCATGCTTTAGACATTTCCAGACTCAAATTTTGCTCAGCCTGCAAGCTAGGTGAGTCCTCGTACCTGCCAATTTAATCAGTAACATTAGCATGAAACCAGGCCTTTCCTCCCCATCCAGGAGCACTAATGAAAGCCAGGACCAAATTAGGGTACTGCTTATACCCCATATCTGCACAAAAGCAACTGTCCTACAAATGTAACTATGGATGAAGCAAACATTTCTGCAGAAGATGCACCATGAAAAGTTTGACACACCTCATTCAGCTCTGCAGGCCCTATCATGTTAGCAAAGCATAAGAGAGATGTAGTTGTCCCCAGTGACAGCCCTTTGTGACAGCCTAATCCTAGTTCTGGGCATTTCTTCCTATGTTAGAATCTGCCAAATAAACAATCCTGAACAGGCCATGCTCCCTGAATAGCCACTGTCATCCCACAACCACTCTCCTAACAAGATAATGATGATGTTCAACAGCAAGGTGTTCTCCCTTAAATTTAATTTTTCACCTTCAGAGCTAAGGGACCCATTCAGGGAAGGGGAAGCTTTGGATTCAGACTAACTTGAGGATGAGATAAGTTCAGAACCCCCTCAGAATCTATTACTGCTGCTCCCATTTCATGTAACAGAAAAGAATAAGATGCCATTTGTGTCAAAGTTCATGAAGCACTGCTGTACTAAGTCAGGTCCTTCATGGATGCATGAAGAGGCTCTGTACATCTCTTTCTCTGCAGGGAACTTGAAGCTAATTTTTCATCCCCAAGCAATCATTCTGTGAAAGGTTTTATTTTTTATTAGTAAAGCTAGAATTCAGAGTTAGAATTCCGTTTTTGTCTATTCATTCTGTAATACACTGCTACACAGTTGCATCTTGTCTATTTAAGTCAACTCTTGCTGCCTTCACTTGGTGACTTTTCCTGCATTTACATGGTAAGAGGCATTGTTGCTCATTAACAGGGGTTGATGTGCTGGCAGAGTTCATCTTCTGAACCTGCACACCAAGCCTTGTGTGCATCCCTCACAATAAATAAGGCTGGGAGAACAATATGTTATCAAAAGTGATGCTTTCAAATCAAGAGAGAACATCAGGTAATGTTGCTGCTGTTTAATCTGAGGTTGAGCTACAAACAAGACCTGAAAACCAGTGATAATCACAAGCCTTTCAGTGGTCACTGGCAGCATTATTTGATAAGGAAACGAGTCGTCCCCAGCAGCAGATGTGTCAGTGAAGCCACTGACTCTCCCTGAGCAGAAGCATGTTATTTTTACTGCATGCAGCTGCTGGCCTCAAGTTCACCCTCTGGGATTTGGGCTTACACTGAGGTTTTGATCACAGCAGTTGTTATTAGAGAGACTTTGGCCAATTTTAGTGACTATATTCCTGGAAGTAACTGACCCACAGAGGAAAGAGTGCTTTACCTGCAACTTATTATTTCTTTAAGCAACAGAAAAATTGCAAAAACTTGGAAAGGGAGTTGGAACTAGATGATCCTTAACGTCCCTTCCAAGCCAAACCATTTTATGATTCTATGATTAATTGTGCTTTTTTTTCTCTGCCACAAGTGAAGAGAAGCTAGGCTTTGCTTTGTCCTTACAGGAGTAAGAGAGCTCAAGGATGGCTGCTTTTCTTCCTCTTTTCAAGGCAGAGTTACAATTCAGCAGGAGTTTTTCATACACATCCTGCAGGAGACTGCACTGGCTACTGAGCACAGAAGCAGCCTTTTGACTCCCTCATATACTAGGAGTAAAAAAATCGTGCAGTTGAAAAATATAAAGGTAGACTGGACTACTGTGGCATCAGTCCTGGCTTTGCAAGTTGGCAGCTGCTTTCCACCACCCCTTTGAAGAGGTCAGGAGAACTGTGTGGTATTTTCACAACTGATGCTCTCCAGGGAACTCCTGCAGCCTTCTTGAGCACCCCCTCACACACAGCACCTCACCTGGGCTCTCACCTTCCAAGCCAAAGTAGCAGCCTGGGGGAACAACCCCACTTTGTGCACACCTGCATACACAAACACATTTTACATCACTTGTGCTTGGAGCTTGACTCCCTAAATCATTTGTGTTTGCAATGCCATCAAAAGGTAACACTGATTTGGAAAATCCACCTAACTGCCTCCCTGCATTTCAGGGGCATTATTTCAGTTTTGAAGATGGGGGTTTATATCTCTAATTTACTTTACTGCTTTTGAAAATTAAATATTAAAGAATGTGACATTCTAAAGAAGAGACAGTCTAAAGTTTAGGGATGAAAAGTGTCCTTTAGAGCTGTAATGTATTTTGCCATTACTGCTTGGGGAATAATACTAAGGATGATAGAGAGCAACTTGACAGGATTCATTAAGGCAGAGACAGCATGTGTATGCTGTGATGCACAGGACTCTGCACAAGTCTCCCTATGCACAGCACACTGTTCTGGTTTTTATTAACAGTGATTTATGAGTTTGTTTTTGTGGTTTCATCTTTTTTTTCTGTTCTAAAAGATGAATCTAAAAAGCACAAGGCTGAGAGTGCTTATAACAAAGGTGCCCTGTTGAACACAGCAAGTGGCACAACATTGTACAGCATGACTGTGACAGCAAAGGCCCCGAGCCTGCACTGCTGAGTTAGTGGCAGGATTGTCAGTGTATGGAAAACCAAAACCCACAGACAACACACATTCACTCTTTGATATGCAGAACTTTTAGACTCCACTACAAGTGATTTTTCTAAAGGTGACATCAACTAAATGGTATAGAAGAGGAAATGCTGCAGATACACCACAGGATTGCACAGATCTTCTAGACTGAGTTACAGCTGAGGCTGCAGTTCAACAAAATAATGGCTGCAGCACTGCTTGTAGCAAACCACAGTTATCCTGCCAGCATCTCATCTCATCTCCCTGGATGTCTTGTACCTTTGACACAGCTCATAATGAGTAGGGAGGACTCCACTCTCAGGCTGTTGCTTGGCTTCAATGTCCACATTCAAAGTCCTTGTGAAAGACAGGTACTCCAGCCACTAGGATACTGAAGTCTGCATAAAGTCTAAATCCAGGTATAAATCTTATCACTTTCTACAAACAGCAGCAAAATACATTGAATTCTGAGTCCCAAATACAATTCCCTTATAAATTTCTGCCTAGTTTTCTTGCACATTACACACTCTTTAGCTTCTTTGACTTTTAGTTAATATTTAGCTGATTACCTAAGATGGTTTTCAAGTTTCTACACAAAATGAGCATCATAATAAATACTGGTAATCTACAGGACGTTACTTCACTGTGTACAATGTATGTTCTTATTAAATGTTAATTTTATTAGGTGAAATATTCTTCAAAGACAGCAGTATTGGAGGAGTATTAGCAGGAAATTTCCCTATCACCTCTAGATCTACTGATGATCACTGTTTAGTTATTCTTCGGGGTTGCACTTTGTTGACAGATGAGTAATATAAAAATTCACTTTTTTAAAAGCTCCTACATAGACTATAAAATCTATTCTCCCATTTTAAACATGTTTCCTTTCAAAATAGGAAGACAATACACATATACTTTAAAAAGAGATTGTGTCTTTATAGACTGTGAGTTAACAGGTAGAAGAGAGGAGATGTTACACTTCAGTAAAGGGAAAATATCGAGTGTTTCACCAGCTCAAATCCCATTCCCCATACCTATAATATTCCAGCCACAACCGCTGTGTAATAATACTTTCTCATACAAGAACGCTACAGAGGTTGAAGTGTAGCCAATGCATTTAAACAACTTCAGGGAAAGAGAAAGTTGACTCTCTAATAATGATTTCCAGTATGTTCTATTACCTTTGTTCACTCTTCAACTGTGACCTTTGAGGATGGGTCAACCTTCTTAAAAAAAAAAAAAAAAAAAAAAAAAAAAAAAAAAAAAAAAAAAAAACAACAAAAACAACACAAAACCACAAGCAGAAGTTGCTATAATGGATGATTATTTTTATTAAATAAAAGAGCGTTTACAGATCAAGNTTTAATCTGACAATGGGAGGAATATGTATTGTATCCCATATATATTACATATACACACACACACACTAGAAAAGAATAAGCAAAAAAAAAGAGAAAAATATGGGAAAGACATCCTGGTGTGCAACTCCTCCTGTTAACACTGTCAGCATCACAGAACACTCCCCAGGGAGCAGCTTACCAACAGCAGCAGAAGTAAGCTTGCATTGATATGGTTAAGCAGCCAGAGGACATTACTTCATGAAGATGTAATGTTTTTTCCTTTCTCCTCTGCACTGCCTCTGGGGATTGGCTGGTTGATTCTGTTTGGCTGGTAAATTTTGGGTTTGTTAACGTCAAAATGGGCATATTCTTGTCATCAAACAAAGTAGAGGGAAAAAGAGATTAGCAAAAAAAAAAAAATCCACTAGATCAAGAGGAAGGTTACAAAACTTCAGAATTGATTCGGCTGTAGTAAGGAAAAACATATAGATTTGATATTGCTGCCTGCTAATAACTAGAGAAGTTTTACACCATCTGCTAATTTCCCCTTTGTCAGCTGCACACATGAGAGACACCATAATAAACAGAGGTATTTTTTCTCCCTTGGAGATCATAAGTCTCCAGAACCTGTGGCATATATGTTCAGTTACACCCAAGCTGTTAATATATACAAGTGGGAAGAGAACCAGTATTTTTATCAATGTGGAATAGCAGCTGAGACAGACAACACAACCTCCGCAGAGGGACATATCCATATGTTACACAAGAATAGATGCCAGAAAAATAATAGTGGTTGGGGTTTTTCTTGGAGAAAGGCATTTTAACTAGAGGTCAAACAACTACTGTCCATAAAGACTGCAAAAAACCAGACAGCATGAAATCTTAAAAAAAACCCTCAAAACACAAAGCATCTGGTAAGTGCCTGCTTTACATTAAGCCCCTACTTCTGTTATCCAGTTAGGACATACACTTGGTTCAGCCAAAAGCCCTGCTATGCATATACTACATTTCTTGATCTTTTCTGTTGCCTAGTAAAGGTTTTCAAATTTGCTGCCAATTCAACCCCTGAAGCACAGATGGGAATAAAAAGCATCTTATCTCCTAGCATATGATTCCATATCATGTTTTCTACAATTTTCAAGCTGTCCAATCTCTCAAGCTGCATGACATGCCTGTTTCCCTTGGGAGACTATCTCATATATACCCAGAATCCCAATTCCTCTGTGCATATCCCTGTATGTAGGGCTTGAAGTTGTAATATAGAGGAGCTCTATGCTCTCACCTCTTTTTGTCGTCTTCTTTCAGCAACAGGAGAAGAATTGCCAGAAAGCTGTTTCATAAGACTCTCATCCAAAACTTCAGACCAACTGGAATGTTAGCAGGGAAGGCACTTCTGGGGCTTTGTTGGTAACCAGAGAAAATTTCTCCTGAGCATCCTGATAGAGGTGCAGATTTCTGCCCTGAGTTCACCCAGTGACATCTTAAAAGGGGATGGCTCATTTCTAATGGTAAAGTCTCCAATCCAAAAGATGGCAAGTAGCAGTAGACATCATATACTTTATCAAGATTTCTTATTCTGGCTTATGTCATTCTCATAATAAATTAGAGAAGTGTGGGTTAAATTAACCTACTGTAAAATATGATCCTAGTGGAAGAACATAATGATCAGTAAAATAATAATAAATAAATCTAATAAATCACACAGAAGAATCTGGCAACATTCTCCAAAAATTTGCTTTAAACTATCAAAATGCATTTGTGTTTCATTGTCTAAGTCAGTGAGGAAAAGTATTAAATTTACAAGTAACTCCTGCCAGCTTAAAAAAAAGGAAAACAATACAGGAATCAAAAAGTGTTCACCACATAGCATGGGAACATGAACTAAACAGGATGGAGCACTGAGGATATTGCACAGTATCACACACACACTGTAATTCTATATGACAGGTAGGAATGAGAGCATAGACAAACAAGGTTCAGAGTAACAGTTCAGGCAGCAGAACTGCAAAACACATGGTTTGGAATTCTAACATTGCAAAAGCTGCCTATGAGTCAAGAAATCCAGACAGGTCAAATAGTAAAATCACATAATCTTCCCACCTGGCTCAGATATAATAAAGCCTCAGCTAGAATATTGTGTCAAGCCTTGGCCATCATTATTCCAGAGATACAAGGTTCAGCTGGAAAGTACCAGGGAAGAAAAAAATCAGTAAGCTTATTATAATCAGTTATTACTTAAACAATCAGTATGAATAAGCAAAGGTGTAGACAAAACAAAGTGTGAGGAAAACAATGGAAAAAACTGCAGTTGTCTATGCTGCAGAACAGATAACTGAAAAGAGGTATTATTTTGCAATAGAGTCACTGAAAAGAAGATAAAACCATTCATGTCTAGAATATGGAAAGAGTTAGGTCTCATCCTAACCTTCCCCAGGAAGGAAAGGCTCATGAAGAACTTCATCATATTATTCCAGTACTTTAAAGGGTGGCTAAAAAGGGATGAATGCTCTCTTTTCACAAGGAGCCACATGGAGAAGACAAGATGCAGCTGGGTGCAAGTTGCATTGGGAGAGATTTCATCTCAGTAAAAGAAACTTTTTTTTTTTTTTTTTACAGTAAGAACAATTAAACACTGCAGCAGTCTTGCCAGGGATGTGGCAGAGTCCCCATCACTGGATTTTCAAGACCTTGATGACCAGGGTGCTGGATCATATCATCTAGGTTCCCTTTCCCATTAAAGGTTTGACCAGATGTCCACTCAAGATCCCTTCCAGCCTGTGTTATGCTGAGAGTTTTCAGCTTCTCTGCTTATACCACTGGCAGTGCAGGTAAGGAGTGACATATATAAACATTGAGGCTGACACTGATCCCTTGATATTTAAAAAAACACAGAGGATTTTTTTTTAAGAAGAAAAATTATAGTCAGCAACCAACAATAAATCATGTTTTAGATGACATTATTATATCTATGTAAAGAGCTACCAAAAAGAAGAAAATAACGTACACTACCAGAGACAGGAGAAAACCTCTCATTGGTGTAGCACAGTTTAATCAAGTATTAGAAGAAAACCCTTTTGAATGGTGTGGAATGACAAGCAATGAAATGCATTATATACAGAGGCTGTGGAGTTTCCATTGCTAAATGATTTTAAAGAAACACTGAACTGATTCTGTCAAGAATGATTAGCTATTTTTGAACCCTTCTTGAAGAAAGGTGGACCAGTCAAAGGACACTACAGCTCTCCTATTATTTTCTCTTCAAGGCCCAAAGCAAAGATGGGGCAGAAAGCCTTTTTCCCTAGGAATGAGTTTTTTCTCACATCCTTTTATCTGTTAGCAGCAGATGAAAGCTGTAATTAGAAGCATAAAGGTATCTGCTGTTTCCCCCAAATTCAGTGTTGTTACACTGCAATTGCAAATCAGTGCATAATGTTGCCTAGACAGATTTACACAGCAGCTAAAAGCACATATACTCAGACATGCTACAGACTGTCTGGGAACAAAGAATCCTGAGGCACAAACTACTCCAGCTGTCTTATTATACATTACCAATATCAACTTCGTTTTTACCTTTAACAGTAGCTCTTTCATTGCATGTCCTTCCCTGGCAGCCAGCCACAGATTTTAAAAGGTCAAAATCCTGATCTTCAATACAGCATCCCACACAGATGACGTGATCTCAGAGGTAAGGAAAGAACCTGCCTCTGCAAGTCAGCTTAGAGCTACAATCTGAATAAATCATGACTCTGAATTCCATGAAAGCATTTGAAAGGGCAGAAGAATAGAGAAGGGAGGTAGGACAGGCTTTGAACCAAGAAACGAGCCAGGGCTTCCAAAAACCACAGGTTCCATTTCCTAGCCTGAAATGGCCTTCCTCCATTTCATTTAGGATGAAATAGTTAGTTTTCTGTGGTATCAGTTCAGTTAAAAAGGAGATTAGTTCAGTTTAAAAGACCTGTCATCTGACTGTCAGTTTCCTGGGAAAAATAATTTAGCCCATACTATTTATAGGGAAAACACAAGGAAAGAAATACATTCCCAGCTGCTCCCAGCAGAGTTCACAGGACTGTGTGTGCAGCCCTATGATGCACACACAGGGTTAAAGCTCCAAACAGATAAATTTAGGCAATGATATCACCATGACCAGAAGTTGGCCTTAAGATAAATAAATGGGCTTTCACTATTCCCTTCAGGCATTTTCTGTCCCTTGGCACCAAGATGAAATCATAATGCTTTGTAATTACAGATAAAAGGGATTTGACATAAGAGCTCTCCAAACAAGCCAAACATCCTGGAAAGTGGAAAAAAAAACCCAACAAAAAACCCCCAACAACTTGCCTGCATGCTCATTCTCTATAGTTGAGAATAACCATCAAGACAATTTTCTTATTATTAGCAGCTGTTTAGAAATCAGTGCTGGATTCATTAGTTAAATCAGTGGGCTTTCCTAGGAAAAAAAAAGAAAATTATAGAAAGAGGAGGATTTGAGAATAAATTAGTCAGACTGCAACAATGTCAAAAACATGAAAATCTATAGCTCTGGCATGCAGAAATTACACAAACTCAAGTCCCACTAACAAAAGATAGATTCTAAGCATAACTGAATAACTTAAAGTATAATTACCCATTTTTTAGTCAGCACAGAGGATGGACTCATCTACAAAACTCCTCTAAGATAGATTCCAGGGATAAGGAAAAAGTATAACCAAAAAAATAGGGAAAGTTATGCACTGCTATGCCTGTAACTTGAATTCTAAATTATAGTTGAGGAAATGTTGCCATCACCCTACAAAGGACAGAATGAAAAAGTCTTTCTATTTTCCTATGACAAGATTATAAGGCATAAGAATAAATTCTTTAAAATTACCTCTGTAAGCAGTGGTACAAGAGTGCACATCAATGATATATTTAAAACTCCTGCTATGGCTTTTGTTAGTTGTCCATGTGCTCTGTGGGGAGTCCCCTGGGGGTTAATTCTGCAAGAATTCACTTTTTTGACCTGGTTTGGAGCTGTGGGCTGCTGTCAATATCAGACTCTCAGCTGCACAGAGGCATTTCTAAAAGCCAGTGACACTCACAAAAGAGACTTCTCTCCCCTGTCAACAATCCAGGTTATTGCTATTAACCCACTACAGAGAAAAAGCACGATAAAATAAATCCAAGTTGAATTTATATCAACAATACAGATGTGCATGTAAAGAGCATAGCCCAAAGCCATACTTACAAAGCCTGTACACACTTTCATTGATTAAGTGGAAAAACTGTTTAAAAATTTAATTGCAAGGATCTCACATTTGCAACAGAAAAACCCCAAGCATGTTAATCCTTTCCTCCGTGAGTTCACCATTAGCAAATGAAGACCACACTAGGAAACTCAAAGTAGCAGCAGCAGTGATTATTTTAATGTTATCCCTTTCATCCCTTAAAGCCTTTTCTAAAAATTAAAACAAAAACTACTCTTAGGCTGAATTGTTTCCTCCAAGGTATTTTATCATTAGAATGTAAAACACTTTGGCCTAAATAACAGAAACTACAGATGTGACTGAAAACGTCCATCTAAAAAAAAGTAATTATCTATCACTCTATCAGTGAAGAACTTTGTATACGTTTGGGCCACTAATTTTCTACCTGCTACAGAGGATGGCTTTGCTACTGTGAGTTCTGTTTTGCCCTGTGAGTTCTGTTTGTATGAGAATCATTGTATTCAGTTTTATAAATCCATATCATGGTCTTTATTATGATAGTGTGAGGTGTGTTGAAAGGACAACATAAAACAGGATTTTCATTTTCACTTTTCCTGGTGAGGATCCCTCTCCCTTGACAGACAGTGCCAAAGAAATGCCACATATCTTTTTATTTTGTGCTAGTATCACCATCCACAGACAACCATACTCTGCAAACACTCTAGACCTGGTTAAATAAAATTATTTATAAAATATAAATCCCTACAATTCAGTCTGCAATGTAGAGATAGCTTGCTGACTTCATTAAACTATAGAATAGGTCATTTAGTATTTATAAATGTAAATGTAAAACAATAATTCAGCTATTTCACAGGGAAATTGGTGATATTTGTTGAATATTGCTCACAATCATAATTTGAAAATTTGTATACACAAAGTTTGTATACACAAGCTTGAATCTTGAAGAGAAAAACTGCTAGAAGTATAAATTGGACCAATAGTCTAAAAATCATCATAAATTCTAGAAGGAACTAGTCAAATGCTTCAGCACAGGTAGCAGCAGCATCCCTTCAGAGGGATTAAATTCCAAACAAGGCAGCATTATGGCCAAATGTAATCCTGCCAGGCACTGCCTCCCTGACCTGCAGGGCACTGGAGATGCTCTGTCCATGTGTGACACCTGCAGAGGGCTCTGGGCTCACAGCTGAACTTGCTCTGAGCATCCCATGGCACGAGGCTCTGGGCCCAAATACCTCATGGAACCCATGGGGATATCCAAAATCCAAAGGATAACACCTGAACGTGCTGCACAACCCAGCCCAACACCACAACCTGCTGAGCTCTTTCTGCTGGACTTCTCCCCAACACTGACTTCTGTAGCAAGTTTCTTCTCTTGCAGTAACAGTTCTCACCCCAAAAATAAAAGAGGAATTACCCAAAATCTTTTATTCTATAGCCTAACATACTATCTGTTGTTCTTTCAGTTTTATTATTTACATGAATTTACATAAATGTATATATTTATATTTTAAAGTAGCACGTAGAAGAAAATCCTAGAATGCAGATGATGTTCTCCATTTCTAATGTGCCATTTCCCTTTTCCAATGCACTCTATCTCCTAAGTAAATGAAGTTACCAAGTTGGAGGAAAGTTGCAGGCTTATGATTAAATATTTTCCCTCTTTTTTTTTTTTAAATGAAATGCCATTCCTTAAACATTCTCAAAAGGTAGAACAAAATAACAACAAAAAACCCCACACAAAATTAACCAAACAAGAAAAGGGAAAGCAAGTCTCCGACTGCAAAAATAGAGAGCAAAGTGAAGAACTTTTTTTCAAGCCCTAGCAACAGCTAATGCCAGTTTTTGGAACAAAACCAGTCACTGGTAGCAAGTGATAGCAAGCAATTGAAAGGCCTGAGCAACTTAAGGTGACTTGGGATCCCTTAGTAGATATCTTGATAGATTTTCATAATTTGCTAACATTTTGTTCCTGTTTCTATATAATTTGCAATTTGTATGAATTTTTCATTTTGGTAGTAGCAATTCAGTCTAAACAAACCTATTTTCAGATTAGAAGTGCAAGCTTTACTTCTTTAATGGAGAAAATTGTCACTATAGCATTATTCTCTTCATTCTCTGTTAAACTGCTGTATAGTAAGGGGTTTATTGCTAAAAAATATGTAAGGAAGGGAGTTTCATTTCAGCATGGGATTTTTTCTAAAACTGTTTTTTGACTACTGAGCTGAAAGAAAACCTGTAGTCTACTGCTGGAGGAAGCTCCCTCAAGTGAAAGTCATTAAATCATGTTCACTCAGGTCATTAAAAAAAAAATGTTTGCTTTTCCTCTGTAACTAATAATAAAGGTAAACAGCTTATTTTAGCAGTCCCCTAAGAATGACTTAGAGCCATCTGAGTCTTGTGAGTTTTTGGCTATGAGATTCCTCTTGATTTCAGTATTGGTTCTATGTTTTAAAAGGATGAAAGGTTGCCTTTAAAAATATATTTTCACTTCCACACTTTATCTATAGCTGAGCTGTTCATGATTTTCTCTCCACACTCCAGTTTTCTGTAAGTGACTTTGTGCACCTTGCATGCACCTCCAGCTTTTTAAGTAGTGACAGAATACGAGTGGATAAAACATGATCTCCAGTTAATGGAAAGTTGCAATGAAGACAGATATTTCATAAATGTCTAAAAAGATGGATAGCAAGTCAGACAGAATTTTTTTAAAAATAGGCAGTATCAATCTACATAATATCATTCCCCGTCAAGGAATGGGCGATCTTAAGTGTGTGTAAACAGCAATATTATTCATGGTTACACCACAGTGTAATTGCTTGCTGGATCTGAATGAGGTTTCTCTGAATATAAATGAAGGGACTAAGTGAAGATAAAGGAAGCATCTGAAGCTAGAAAAAAAACCCCTAAAATTAAAATGATGAAGTCAGATGCACTTCCTTTTATTGTGTGTATGAATACGAATGATTATTAAACCAGCATATTTATAACAGTAGCCAGAGTGGAGCACAATGCAGGGAGGAAAGAGTTTCCCAATCTCATTCTGCCAGCGTGCCTCAGCCTTGACACCCAGCGTTACTGCCAGTGGAACCCTAAGCCTCTTATAAATAGAAGCTTGAAATTGCATCAAACTGTATCAGAAAAACTGGTGATTTTTAGGACGATAAATGATTGCAGAACCCTCACAAATCCATATTCCTTTGTGCCAAGGAAAACCTAATGCCGAGGTCACTGGTGCTAAGAGGCATCCACCAGGCCTGCCACATCTTCAGCATGTTGATTATTAACTGAAAATTGTAACAAGGAACAGAAGGCAATTTAATCTGCCATTGTCAGTGTGTTGCCGTGACTTGGAGCAAACCCAAGTGAGCAACAACATTCAGTGTGTAATTCCCTGGTGCCAAAACCAGAGCCAGAGGATCAGGCCTAAACCCTGTGAGATATCAGCGACTGAAAATTCAAAATACCAACATGCAATGAACCTGAACTCCAGCCCCATGTCAGACTGGGACCTGATCCACCAGAGTGGCAAGGCAGGCAGGAACCAGGACAGAAAGTGTCAGGGTACCCTGACAACAGAAACCATGGCCTGAGGCAGCCTGGAATGAGGAGGAAACCTGTGCTCCAGCACCCAGTACAGAGGTGATGGGAGGCTCAACATGGCAAAAACAACAGAGCAGCCCAGAACAGGTGAGCAAACATCACCAACAAAAGCAAACCACAAAAGGACTCTGTTTGTCTCCTTCCAAATAGGCATCTCTGTATGCAGCAGACAGTTTGTCTGATTCCTGGGCTAATCCAGGCTGTCTGCCTCCAACATGGCCATTAGGACAATGTTAATAACAAAAGACAGCAGCAAAGTCTAAGGTGCAGGAGCCAGAAGGATCTTGCTCCATCCCCAGAAAGCCAGACTGGAATCTGCAGTGGCAGGCCCAGAACAGTGGATGGATATATTGGTGACCTTGTCAGTCCACACCACAGCCACATTTCTAGAGATCAGCTGAGCTGGACACAGCTTTCTCTCTACTCTCCCATCTCCACCGAAGAGCAGAATCCAGATTTTAAGAAAAGCCTTTAACATTTGCTTGTGAAATATAATTACTTTTGATTCAATATGTTAGAAAACTTTTTAAAATTTTTTCAAATATTTCTGATCCAGGCATTTAAACTTTTTAAAGTATTTTAATTTTCTAAATTTAAAAATGAAAATTTGTCATATGATAAATCTAGATGCTCATTTGTCTGCTTAATTGAGATGAATGAAAACGAAATTTAAAAAAAAAAATCTTTAGTTGAACTATTATTATTAAACAGCATTTCCCCATGAATGTTCTGTTTTGATACCCAGGCAACATTTGGCTACAGTTTTTTCTTGATGAACATACAATTAACTCCAGCTCCTGACACAACAACATTAATACCTGAATCCATCTCCATGGGCACACTTAGTACCTAAGCAGGGTCCTCATTTCATAGAGAGTAAAGCAGCTCATACCCATCTAGACTTCTTTCAACCCTTCTGAAATACAAGAAAACTTTTCAAAAGAATCAAAGAATTCTAAAAGCTTTCATTTACAGTACAATACATAAAGGCCTCAACTTCAAATTTTGTTTTGCCAATTTTTTAACTCCAGCTGTAGTTGTTTCCCTGTTTATTTGAATGGCAATCTGGTTCACTTTCTTAGATGTCAGCTGAGGGGACATTTTGTATTATTTAAAACTCCTTCTGCAATGACAAAAATACTTATTTAGAAGATTCTGAGAATCTGTTTCACAACTTGCTCAAATATAGTGGGGGAAAAGGAAGCCAAAGACTTTTAACCTCAATATTTGAAGGAATTATTCAGTGTATTTCAGACTCTATATCTTACAATTTCGATCACACCACATTAGCTGCATAATGTCATCTTCCAAAAGTATAAATACAGCTACCATTGGAGCTTAAAACCATCTGAGATCAGTAAAAGAAAAGAATTGACAACAATCTTATGGAGCAAAGTCATAATTTTGGCATTTCAATGCTTTCAAAACTTGTTGTGTTTGAAAAAAATTTTATGGCAGATGGGATTCCCAAACTTAGTTTTCAAATGCTGAAGTTAATTTTAATTTTATTCACTCAAATGCTAAATCTTGGACAAACATTGTTAAAAAGATTAAATCAAATCAGGCATAAAAATTTCAACAGAAACACCTGTGCCATCTAGAGTACTAACATTTGAATGAATGCATCCAGAGCAAAACCTATTAAAGCATTATAGATGGCAAATGTTTAACCAAGGAGATAATCCAGAAGCAGTCCAACAGAAAACCAGGGTCAAGGGGAAAAAGCACTTAAATAGGAAAATAAGTATAATACTCAGTCACCTTGAATCTCATCTATCATAATGGGTAAAAATCTCAGAAGTAGGAGCTAGTCTGAGAACAGAAACAGAACAGGTAAAATGAACTTGTACTCCCCTGGCTTCCACAGGTTACAGTTCAGGCTCTACTGAGCCAGGTATGGCATCGTCCTGTTAAAAGATCCCCACTGGATTATTTTTCCTTCATTACATTTCCCAGTCACTTTTCAAATGTAAAGTTTTAGAACCCTCAATACCTTCAGACAGACATTGTCTACTATTTTGTGTTGTTTGAAGAATAAGCTCCTTTACATCTAGCTCCTGCTAATTTCATTCGATGCCCTCTGAGTATTTTTAAAAGATCAGTTGGATCAGGCTAAAATGAAGTAGTGAACACAAGATTAACTGTTCTTTATGGGACTTTTACATCCATTTATTCATGTGTTATCCTAACATTTAACAGTCAGTAAATGAAAATGTGTGTGTTTCGTAGGGTAATTTAATTAAAGCTTAAGGTTACAAAAAAGAGGAGTAAAGAAACACTAGTACAGACCTGCTGAAGAAAGCCATGGAGAAATGGAGACAGACAGGGACATGCTGGCTCCTAAACTGCTCCTGCAGGATCCTAGTCCAGAACTTTTCCTCTCATGGCTTGCAGACATCTAAGTGCACATAGGCTGTTTCTACAGCCTCAGAAAGAGTTAATTAAGAGGAGCAAGTCTCATCAAGAGCTTTAAATCTATTATGCAGAGGTCTGTTTCTCTTAGAAAATCTAACCTGTGACTTGAAAAAGACTAAAATCCCTATTGCAGTCAAAGCTGAGCAGACAGCTCAGTGTAGAGGAAATAGACATTAATCTGTTAAGCTACAGGGCACTAATGAAGAATATTGTATATCATTGTTTTAAAATAATAATAGCTAAAAGACCTTATTTTTATTCAGAAGGAGACAAACTTTCACAAATCAGGCTGCACAATGATCTTCCCCAATGTCAGGAAACTCAGAGGGTTGGTAATGATTTCCTCTTCATTTTGCTGCAGGTCCCCTTCTGCTCTAACAGATGGTCAGCCCCTGGACAGTATTTGAAAACTAATGTGAATTTAAGCTTCAAAGCAAGGTATGAAGAGCAAGAGAAGCAAATTTAAGGCTAAAGGTATTGCCAGTTCCACTGGATACCTTCCTTAACTTCGCCATTGCAAGCAGAGTAAGGTGGCTCTTTTAGAAGTTTCTTTTGCAAAGCAACACTGACATGAATGAAAGGAGAAATAAGAATATCAGAGTCAATCTAAGTTAATTACCTTCTAAAGAGCTTCAGGACATTTAAACCATTAAGATTAGATTTTTATTTTTAATGAAAATTTATAAAATTTATATCCTTGTTTCCAAGGATCTCTGATGGGAATGGGAGAGTTTGGCAGTAGTTCTATAGCTGTTAGCCAAATCTTCAGGCATAGAATGTTGCTTTAATAAAGGATAAATGGCAACAGATTTAAAGTCAGCAGGTATGTAACCTGGGGACAGAGAGGCATTAACTAAATCAGTAAAGGCAGGCAGAAGCTCAAGAGGAAAAACCTAAACAAGAATTTGGGAAGCACTGATAAGACTTGATTTTCTCTCTGCACAGTTTTTGCCTCCAGCGATTCAGCCCTTAAGATGCACAAAAGCTGTGAAACGAGCTATCAGAACCCTTGTCAATCACTGGCCAAGGTCTAGCATGGTGAAAAGGTACTTCTAAGGCCTGCAGGAAAATAATGGAATTAATCTATGATGTGTGTTTATCAGTAACTAACTGTAGATTTGATTACTGCAGCAGAGAAGCTTAAACAGAAGGGGGAGAGTGATAATGGATCAGTTAAGGATTATAATTCTTACTCTCTTTTCCTTTCAAAGACCATTTTATTGTTTCAATTGCATTTGCTAATTTGCATGTTACAGGAGACTTTCTGTGTTATGGGGAAAAGGCAGACAATTCTGCAAATTGTTTATTGAAACCATATCAGGTGGTGCTCTTTTTAATTCCAAGTTCAGGGGCTTGAACGTTGCATTGGCAGAGATACACATTTATCCCTAGAGATGCCTGTTCCTCTTTGAGGAAGATGCAATACACAATGAGAGAATAACAGTCTAGACTCAAAAGAAATTTGATAGTTGTATATTTTATTAAATTTTTAGTAAAAAGAAATTTGAAGTTAGTCTTAGGAGTACACAAAGTGTATATATATGTATAAATATATAAATGTGTATATATGGATATATATATATACACACATTTATGCACTTTGTGTGGAAACTACTTGTTTTACCTGTGGAAATAATATTTAAAATCTACCAAACAAATCTAACATTAGAGAAAAAGTAAATATTTATAGCATAGCAGCTGAAAATGTAGTCTGTTTTTCAAAGGGTCACTATATTAGATTTGTTTAATTACCAGTAATAGATAAAATATGCAATCAGTTTTCAAAACACTGTGTCTGATGTTGTCAGCAGGTGACCACATCCTAATCTGCATTCTTGGTGAAATGAAGCCAATCCAGATCCATAATCAAGAGCGGGGTCCTGGTCCCTGTTTTTTTGAAGAGCTGGAACAGGGTGTAATGGGCAGATCAGCAAAGGAAAAAGCTCCCTCAGAGTGGCTGCTGCAACCATCTCAAGATACCAGAAACAGATGACAGATTTCCACAAGGAACATTTTATAAGATGTTTGCAGCTGTTCAAATGACAGATATTTTCCATTTGCTTCTCCTTATCTTAATGTGCAGCCAAAAGAGGATTCCTTTCAGCGTGTCACTTTTCTATAAAGCCCTCAAACTGAGGGAGAAGTTATATGCTTCCTTCCTCACTAAATGTCATATGTGCAAAACCAGCACAGTTATTTAATTTCTTTATGAAATATTTCATAACTTCCCTCCCCCCTAAATTAACCCAAGCAAAATCAGCATAAAAAGTGGTGTTTGGGAAAGGTATTTCAAATTATTTGCACTGCACTGAAAACCCAGCTGAATAATGACATTCACTTAGTTAGGCTTTGATTCCAGGAGTCTAAAAGAGCTTTCTCACCAGTAGAAACCTTCTATTAGTGAAGAGTTTGCCTAGAGAAAACTAGATCAAAACAATTCCAAGTGCTAATTATGTTCTGCATATGAAGGTGCTCCACCTTCATAAGCACAAATAATGAACAGATAGATGTTTTTAATAAACAACTTCTCTAAGAGGAAATTAGAAATGTACATGCCTACTGAAGAGAAAATAGCAGAGCTCATTTTTAGTACACTGACAACAATGGAGCAGTTTAGTCAGAATGGAAGGACAGATCACTTACAGGGGACTTGTGCATTAGTGGCAAAACTAATCTGCATAGGTTTGCACAGATCTCTCCAGAGCCCTAGTCAGAGGAAACAAGATGTGACAAAATAGAAGGGCTGCTAAGGGAAAAATTGAAAAGATTTGTGAAAAGGCTCAGTACTCCTGCAGCAGACTAATCAATCACCTGGTAAGTATGTGATCAACACACATGGGAATTCCCAGTGCAATAATAATAACAACAGGTAGAAAAATTGTGTGATGCTATTTTGCTAGTTCTGCTGCTGCCAGTGGGAAGCAGCCATTCATTCTGGGGATGACAGTTATACCCTCTGGCCATCACCACTAATTAAATCCCTATCTTTCCTATTCCATTTTTCCCCAGATATAGATGCGATCAAAGATAGAACAATATAAGGAAGGAACAGGAAACTAGATCTAGGTAATTTTAAAAGCAAAATTAGATAGTCTGAGATATTTTTCACTCCCTCTGGAAAACAAAGCATGCTTCTGGCAGGAAGGCAGGTGCAACAGTGTGTAAGGTGATGTGTCTATGACCATAATGCTGTAATCAAAATCTCGTGCTTCTCACAACTCCTAAAACTGCTGGAAAAACACAGAGCACACCTGTGTGCTTTCCCACACAAATGGGGATAGTTCATGGATATGCTCATGTTCCCTACAATGTGGTTGCAGCACTGGTGGGTAAGGGAAGGGCACCTGCTGTCATCTACCTGGACTCATGCCAAGCATTTGTCACTGTCCCACAAGAGAGCTTTACCTCTGGAGTGGGCAGACGTGGATTTGGTGTGGGGGGGTCACTTAGATAAGGAAGTGGCTGGATGGTCTCACTCAGAGTTGAGGACAGCAGCTCACTGTCCAAGTGCAGGGCAGGGACAGGCAGCATTTCTCAGGAGCAGTGCTGGGGCTGTGTAACACCTCTGCTGGTGACACAGACAGTGCACCCTCAGGAGAACATATCAGAAGGGAAAGTTGGAAGGGGTTGGAACAAGATAATTTTTAAGGTCCATTCCTACCCAAATCATTCAATGAACCAGCAGTTGTGGCATTTCTCTATGATTTACTCATTTTTTAAAAGACACTTCAGATTTTACCTCCTCATTAATGAACTCTACCAAACCAGTGGCTCAGCAGATCTTTGTGTCAGGGTCCAACAGAGAGTCTGTCCATCAAGAAGACAATCTGCTTCAGCCTCATGAGTCTGATCCAGTACAGTTAGTGAGGCTTCAAGGAAAAGGGGCAGTCTTCAACTCCTGCAGCATTTTATAATGACTCATTATCTTTTATAACCTGCAATACTACATCTTATGCCTTAATGTGGAGACTTATCTTGCTGCCTGCTCCTTTGAGGAAGAGAATGATGGCTTGTATCCATGCTTACCACATTTTTTTCTTTAAAAACAAAATTATGAAAAACATCGAAAAGCTCCTCACTGCACAAGCATGCAAAATGTAGAAAATTAATATAAGAAACCAGAGGTCCAAATTAAAAGTGGGATTGCAGATCACCAGGGCAACTTTAAAAAGAGAAATAAAAAAAAAACATCCAGTTCTTAGGGAGTAATTGAATCCCACACTTAAGTCATATTAACTAGAAACCTGATGTCCTGGCACACTTTGCTGGGCTAGATCCTGGAGCCCAGATTTAGCATAATACAATTCCTTGAGTCTGAGCAAAAGGTACAAGGCACATTCTAACTGCAAAGGCTTGTTGCTGTGCTGGGTATCAAAAAGCAGGGGCTGAAAAATATGGAAAGGCCTTCCTTACACAACAACCCTCTATCTGCAGCTCTGATCAGTCGTATCTTTCCCTGTTCTCTAAGTACTGACATATCCTTGGAGGAATTTTGCAGTTTAAGACATTACTGCCCCAAGCTGTCAACCTCGACCTTCCACAGAGGTCAGTCACAAGCACAGCTCAGCAGGAGATGCCAGCCTGTCACCAGAGAGGGGCGAGATGTGCACACACGCCCTGCCCTGTCAGCGCTGGCACAGCCATGTTAACCCATGGCACAGGAGATGGGGCAACACGCCACAGACTGCTGCAAATACATTCCTCAGAGCATCTCTGCATTCTAAACAGCAGCCTTATCACAAAAGGGGATTTAAAGCATTTTAGCTTCAGTACAGCAAGTTATTAGACTTAAGAGCAAGGTGGCTGAAATGAGAGTGACTGCACATATATATAAAAGAAGATACTTGCTTAAGTACTTTGCTGAATTGGGGTTTTAAACCTTCCATATTCGTATTTCTGCAGCAAACAATGAAAAAAAAGCTAGAACATATCAGCACAGCTCCCCTGGGAGCCAGCATTAACTGAAACAATCATGGAGTTGACATACGGTCTCTGTTTCTAACGAGACACGCCAACTAAACAGAGAATAAAGGGATACAAACCCTGACACTTCCAGATATAAAATAATCATTCTCAGGACTGAAAGCAGTATTACCCTGAGAGCTGAACACCCAGTGGCTCTCAAGAGGTGTCTTGTACTTGGTGACAGCTGTGGCCACAGGGGACACACATACATCAGGTCTGAGCCTCTACAGCAGCTCCTGTGTTCTGTTTCTTTAAGGGACGTGTTTAATAATGGCTTCATAATTCCTATTAAAGTGATTAATGCTGGGGGGAGTTCAGACTGCTGGAAGACAGAAGGTTTGTCTAGGTGCAGCTATTAGTAATCACCCTTGGTTAACATGGTGCAACACTCTCAGGGCAATAATGCACAGGAGAGCAGGGCTCAGGAGCTGGCCAGAGATGTTCCTGCAGGATGGGCAAACACTGGGCAGGTGACTGTGGCACTGGCACAGGGAGCTATCCCAGACTCAACTCCCTGCTGCAGGGTAATACATTCTGGTATTTCCAGGAGTAGCTACAATACCAATAGCTTTTAAGACATCCATTTAGTATTTTTTATTACCCTGCATGACAGCAGCAATAATTAATTCTGAAAGAAATAATGCCTGAGGAGCTATAAAACTACACTGAGGTTTCACTGATCCTCAGTATGCATGTTATGATACATATCTATATAGGTACATATCTATGCATATATTCAAAAAGATATCAATCTGCAATGCAGATTTCAGAAAATGCAGAACTGAAAGATAAATTAAAGTGCACCTAAATTTACTCCCATCCTGAAAGAAGTAAAATGTAAACATATTATTAAAGGATGGATTAGCATGTCTAATTCCATGGAAATTAGAATATAGATAAAAATTTAAAACTGTAATTAAAAGAATGAAGAGAGAACATTAATAGGATGAATTATACACTCTAGTACAAAATGGTATGTAAAATTGTAGGCCTGTTTTCAAAATTAGGAAGTGAGGAAAAAAAACACAGTCTGTTCCTGGGAAAAGATTGGTAATAAGCAGTTAAGAGTTATCATACAAGAACTGTTGATAGGTTCTAAAACTTGTTAGATGTCTTTATTATTCACAGGTATGCAGAAGGTGGTTTTTCACTCTGTGTTTTACAAAAAGAATGAAAGGGAGTAAATTTTTTTTGCTACAAATTCTGTTGAATAGATTGAAAACTATGGTTTTTGTAGTTCCCTGGCTACAGATTAAAACCACAGCTTTATATTACCCATTTTAGTCAAAGCCTCTCAGAGAATTTCCATCTCTTGCCATAAAAGAAAACAGTTTTCAATTTCAAGTTAGAAGTATAGACATTCCTCTGTTTCTTCATGTAGTACTTTTTGGCTGAATTTCAATTTCAGTTTAGAGTATGATAGAATATTGTCATGTTATAAAATAGTTTGGTTAAGAGCTGTCCAAATCAATCAATAGTGAATAAAAAAAATACCAAAGGCTTTTCCGTTCCTGATGCTGATATAGAAGGACACCTCCTGGAGCAGAATCATCAGCTACAGTCCTAAAATAATGAAATCTTTTTGTCTTAAACTGATGTATAAACTCATTTCCATGGTAACTTTGTTTGCCATTCCACAAAGCTCTAACCCCAGAACTTCTCTGTTGTACCCAACATATAATGATAATCTGCCTCTGAAGTCACTGTCTACATTAGTTGCAAGAGTTGTATTTTTTGTATTTACAGGTGCAAGAGCTATGAGAAGATTTATATCCTCTCTCGACTTTGCAATTCCCTGCTTACGTCAGTTTTGTTTCTCTGCTGATTGCTTTTAATCAAGATTTCATTTTTAACTAAACAGAGACATGTATTCAAGTGATTCCCACAGTAATTGAACTCTCTGCAGTACAACAAAATTCCTTCTGTGTGTCAGGTCGGTTTTCTTGCTGCTGAGCAAAGAAAACAGGTTCTGATCATTATCTAGTTAACTCCATTTAACTCCAGCTAAAAGATCACCCTGCTCATATAGACAGGTATGGTCACAGCTATGTCTACAATCTCAGTTTTGGAATCACTTTTGGGAATCATCGAAAAATACAAACCCAACAGAAATGCACAAGTGCTTACAAACCCAATCCACAGGCACACAGGAGGGAGGTGTGAAACAAGCTATGATTTCAAACACTGCAGCCAAACCATATTTACCTGCAATGCTCAGGAAGCAGAACCCATTATGCTTTGATAACTATTTACTTTATGGAGAAAAATGACTGCTTTACCATACAAACTAAAAAACCAGTGTTTGGTTTATTTTTTAACCCACTGAAGGAATAACTTCTGGTAGATTTTTTATTGTTTGCTACTTTTTTCCTAATAGATTTTTCTAGCAATAACAGTTTACATGGATGATTCACAGAGATATTTCAAAGATAAAATACAGCTGATACCTCATAATTTAGACGTCATAACTAGATCTCATCAACTAGAATTGAAGTTTCTATCACTGTATGTTCACTGTTCTCCAAGGCACACTATTTAAGTAGCAATTTCCTAGGTACAACTTCTTCCAGCAGATTGTGGAAACCACAATTTGTGAGCCTAAACCTCAAGTAATTGCTCATAGGTGTAAAACAGTTTAGGGTGAGGTGTCCTGACACGCACCCCACTAACAGTGAGCTCCTCCAGGACAGCCTCAGGGTCAGAGGGGAGCTCAGGGCAATGGGGGTGCAGCACCCCCACCTTGGCTGAGGGATTGCCAGGGGCAGGGGACACTGGTGCCATTTAGAGACGCTCAGGGGATGGGACCTCAGCACAGGAGCTGCAGGATCAAAGCTGTGCCTTCGGGCCAGGACCCATGAACCCATTTCATGGATGACTTGAGTCAAACTTTGATGCAGAAGAGACTCATTAACTCAGTCTCCCTGTGGCACCAGGATTTGTAAGCCACCTCATTTACACCACAGGATAATTCAGGCTGGGACCTTGACAGGATCTAGTCCAGCTTCCTGTTCCAAACTTCCTTTTCCTCCTCTTTCCACACCTTATATAAATATATATATGTATGTAAGATACAAACACATTTCATAACCATATGTTTAAGCAAAACCAAGTCAAAAAGGAGATTACATTTAAGGACACTATTTTGCTCTGAGTAAAGGAAAAAGCAAAATCTGCTGTCTTATGTAAAAGAATAAAACAACCAAATCTCTGAGGCAAAATAACACGGAGCATAAAGCATTAACTTTAAAGCTATGTTGGCTTTTCTGCTAGTAATAAAAGTCCACACAAGAGTTAACATCAAAAATTAAAATGAAATAAATATGCTCTCTAATGAACTAATATACGTGGGTAAGGTAACATCTGCTACTTTGTTTATAACAAATGTGTCAAACATTAGATATGCCAGCACTCATGCACATGTTCTGATGGAAGTTGGAGAATTTGCTTTATTTGCCCAGCAGAAAATGAAAGATTTTAGGTCATGGCAAAGTGTTATAATCTATCTTAATATCACATTTACTTATTATTGAAGCACTTTTATATGAAAATACAGTATTCAAATATGCAAGTATGCTAAAATATAGAGTATTAAATTGCTGTGCCTGTAGCATATTCCAAGGTAATTGAAAGCTCTTTGGTGGCAGGAGGGTGAGGACGTCACAGGCACTAAAAATTGCTATTTAGAAAGTTTCTTATACTATCTCTGAATATTACCTGGAAAAGGATTTCCACTCACCAGCCCTATTCTCACTTCTTGGGAACTTGACCCTCCACTGCTTTACTGACAGTCTTTTCAAGTTAATATTGGAAATGCCCACAAGCTCCCAGTCATTATGCTGTACTTCAGCTCAGCTTCTTCAGGGAATTTTGTAATCAGTGGTGTTTTCAGAACACCAAATAGAAATTTTTCTGACAAAATATACCTAAGGAAAGATTACTCAAATTATTTCAAATATGCTGACAGTACTAGAATACATGCTTTCCTCTACATCTTAAGTTGCACATGGAAATTATTTTAATATGAAAATATTTTTTCTTGGTTAAGGTTTAACTAATTTTTATTTTCCAAGGTCTATTTTGACAACAGAAAGTAACAATGATAGTTCAGATAAAAAATTACTTCAATTTTACATAGTGCATACATTATTTTATGTTCTTAATTATTGTTATATACTACAGCGACTTAAAATTGCATTACACTTCTTTTTCCTCATATGTCCCCTGCATGATGCTTTTAGTAGTTAAATCCACCATTTTTTCCTCCTTTTGACTTCAAGATGTCTGACAGTCCAATGGGATGTACCAGAGCACCACGTTCCTTCCCCTGTCCTGCTAATTTGACAGGAACACCTTGTGAGTTGTTTATACCCTTCTGTACAAGTACATCCCTATTGTAAAAGCTTTTCTTCATTTTCTATGTCTCAGTATTTTCAGATATGAATAAATATTTCATTTTAAATATCTGGGCTTGGAAGGTTTGCTCATTTCTTCTGAGTTTTGTTTGTGTTCATTGGAACTTCATATAGGATTCTCAGGAACCATCACCAACTTTAAATTTTTTTTAATTTCAATACATATATTATAGGATGGTTTCTGAATTCTTTTACATATTCATTACCAAGGTCAGTGAACAGGAGTTAAAGGGACAAGGCTAAATTTCACAAATACCAGAATAACTTGATGAGTCTTTCAAGATGCAGGTGGAATGGCTGTCCAGAGGGAATAGAGGGAATGACACCTTCCCTCTACTTCTGCACAACAAAATGGAAATTCATTTCTAAAATCGTTTTCAGCACTACAGATTCACATATAGACAGAACTTGGTTCACAGACTATTTCAAAGGAGAAACACAACACATCTCACGCATCCTACATGCAAAAACTACATTAACACTCAAGAAAGCTACCAGAAAGTTGCTCAAAAGTTTGTGATATCATTTAACAAGATATTTACATGTTAAAATGAAATTGTACCACTGTGAATCATCTATAAGCTGCACTTTGAAAATACTAGATCAGAAAGAATTAAAAGATTATTGCATACAGTGAAAATGAGATAAGAAATAATACTTTTATAGTTACATGTTATAGTTTATAAATTATCCACAAATTCTCCTCCTCAACTTGAAAAGCAGACTATCAATGAGAAAATTGTAGGAGTGATAGACTATGGCTTCAAAACAATTATCTAACTATAGATATCAGCACAGACTCCCATTATTATTATAAAACCATTAAAAAGACATTTTCAGCTCTGATTCAGAAAAATTCTCTGATATTCAGCATATCATTTCATGGGTCCCGAATATTTAATGGAGACACCTTTTCCAATCCTCTGCTGTATTGTCACTTAAAGTTCTCAGAATAACATGCCTAACCTGTATTTTCTGTGAATATCTCCATCAATATCCGATAGGCTTGGGTGATCTGCAGCTGGTTGGTCAAACAGGTTTTAATTGCCATATGGCAGAAACAGAAATGTGCTGGTTTATGCCAGGGCTGCTGAGTTAAAATAATTTTTAGACTCACTTCAACGGTCATTTGAAAGAATGAAAAATACCACAGCCCTGTGGGAAGTGTCCATGTTCATATTTACTGAATTATTCCATAAAATCTGGAGGTGATGGAGGGGTGGAACTCAGTCAGGTTTTCACTGGAATGAGTGATCCTTGAACAGTTCTGAGGACACTTGCAAATAATCCAATACACTGGACTGCAGGGAGGACTGTATTTGTTTAATTTGTACTGCCTCAAAGATCACAGGTGTAATCTGGCATTGTAACTGCAGATTCAACACAGACACTAAAGTTTACTCCAACACAACTGTGAAATGTTAGGTAAAAACACACAGGAAAAAATATGCATAGTAGCACATCACAGACTCAACTGGCAGTCAAGTCTGGCAGAAGTCTATCACCTAGTGACAGCTTCCTTTTCTCTCAGCTGTTAGGATGGTATAAAGAGAAATGAGAGAAACTTCCTAGGCTTCATTACTGTAGGAAGAAAATGGTTCCCAATAGAAAAATGATCAGCACATTCAAGTATTTTGATACAATGATCAAGAAGTCAAACACTTTACAATGTTACTTGAGGCCATTCAAGTCAGCTGTGTCCATATTTGATTAAAAACCAAACATGCTGATATAGACAAAAACCCACTCAGTATTAGGAACAAAGACTATTTACTGGAAGTGTAAAAGAAAGGACTGAAATCTAACTCCTGCTTCTTAATCAACCACTGCCAGGTCAGAGGAAGGAAGATTTCTCTGGTGTAAAAGGACTGTAATTGCAGTATCTTCCTTTAAGTAAGATGTTTTTGTCCCTAAAAGTCGTACTTGGCTTAGTCACTGGGTGTTTGGGAACACTGCACATGTCAAAAGAAAATATCACTGGTAGGAACACCATAGGCAGCATATGAACAGCATTACTTGGAGGTAACACGCACAGTGGGAAATCTTAACTCAACTATTGGGAATCAGAACTCTGCAAAGACTTGAGAAATTAATCACTCTTTTCAATGCTTTCTCTTGTCTAGGAAAAAACCCCTCGTATATCTCTTCTTTATGGTTTAATTTCTCTTTTATTTCCACTTGCTGATGCAGCTGGAAAAAACTACACAAACCAGTGGCTTGACACCTTCACTGTAGAGTATTTGCTAAATAAGGAAAGCAGAACCAAAAAAACCCTGTCTGAGCAGTTAGCAGGTAATACCTTCTGGTAGGAGATGCCCTTGCAAGAGATCTGGTGGCTTTTATAAACCAGCCAGGCAGCTGCACAGTGTGGGCCCATTAAGACTGTATAATTATGCTTAGTGAGCTACAGTATGGAGAGCTCAAGATAGTTTTGAATTTAATTCCAACATCAGATGGGTGAAACAAGCCAAAAAGAGAAAAAGATTACACAGAACATAGTGGGTTTGCTGTTTAATTTATGAAGTAATTCCTTCTAAGAAAAAACATGTAAGCACTGAAGAAGTCTGTTCTGTTCTTGGTCTTGTAATGACTGAACTCTAGTGTGAAAAACTAGTATGAACTCTAGCCTGCCATGTAGTGATGTAAACATTCTGCAGGTGTAAAAGCTTCTGAAAGGTTTTTATTTGAAGCTTACAATTCAGAGAACCTCTCAAAACAAAGGGCTTTGGAAAATACTTTTTCAAAATAATTTCTCACTACTTTCTCTAAAGGAATTACTCACTTGGGAAAAGTGCAAACATTTTCACAAAATAAAGCAAAGTAAGACTGCTGTAAGATAACAGAGTCTACAAAGATTCAGTTATTAGTCACTGGTTTGAGCAAATCCGTGCTTAAAAAACCCAATGTCTCCACACATTTCATTACTCACAGGGACATTGTGAGGACACTTTGGGACTGATACTCAAAAACACATATTTCCAGTTTGTAGTTCAATCTAAGTGAGATTTCTGTACTCTGGGAGTGATTTCAATAGTAACTGACTACCCACACGTGCCCTACTCCAACGCTCCAGCATGAAACAAGATGCCACAGTAAAAGAATTAAGTAATAACTTGGGTTTGAATCCCTTAAAATAATACTTGTCAAAGCATTCAAGTTGTTTTTACCATAATTTACCTTGTTCTCACGTAAATTATCTTCCCTTGGTGTTTTCTAATAAAGACAGACATTGTAGTGACATTGTTGAGACCTTAGCAAGGTTCCTTCAAGCAAGAGGAACGTGAGAGAAATCAATTTAGTGCATGGGCAAATTCCTGCAGAGCCCCTGTGGAACCTTGCATCATAGACTTAATTCCATTTTTTCCCCTTCACCTTGTTAAGTACATGCCCTACAAGTGCTAGAATACATTCAGGGGAAGAAAGGGAAAGAAAGAAGAAATTATGACAATGCAGAGGCCATTAGTTTCTGATTATCACATATAATAGGCAAGGGAAGGAGGCAAGGGTCAAGCAGACAATATTGGAAGTAATTTAAAATCTGCTACATTATAAAAAAAAATCAGAAGACCTATCTGGTTAAATCAAAGCCCTATATCAAAGGGAAGCTATATAATAGTATACATTTAAAACAATTTTTTTATTATAGTGACCCTCCTGCTTCTGAAAACCAAGAGTTCTCTCCATTTCTTCAGGATATAATTAAATGACCGATCTTTCTTTTAAATCTAAAACTGAAGTGTATAATTCAGTTCAGTTCCAGTGAAAGAATCAAAACATTTTTAATTTTTATACTTCATTATCTTGATCTCTTAGCCTTGCCTTGAAGCATTGCCAAAAAATATTCAGCCTTGGTAACTGAATTCTGTTCACTCCAAACTATGATAAAATTCATCAGAAAGCTTTGCACTTGGTGTGGACCCAAAAACTTCTACTGGTCATTTTCTCTTGGTGCATAAAAAACACTTTGTGTCAGCTCACAACACATTCATTCATGCCTTGTTCAATAATGGCATTTATCTATAAAGATAATACATGAACTATTTAAATTTAGCCAATATGATTTTAGATAGATATTGCCTTTGTAGTCCCCAAATATTGCCCCCCACAAGAGTTTTCAGACTCAAATTTCCAACAGATCACTTGACGATCTTAGAAAAGCTAACTACTTTAAGTGTCTGAATATGAAGGACATTGATTAAATTGCATAAAACGATGTAGTTGGTTTCATTCAGAATTTAAATAACTCATTTCATGTGTCTTGATTCACCTTGACTGTAATTTAGATCAAACCAAATTGAGACCTCTTAATAATGAGTAAGGTTTTCTATACAGAGATTAAGCATTGTTTAAGCTGCTGCAAAGAGCTCAGTGCTTGCATTGCCGCTCTTGCAGGATGTGCTGACACAGAAGATGCTCCCCAGTGGCAAAAGCACTAAGAAATGGCCATGTCCCTCTGACATCTTTTGCCCCTGCCACTGTACTTGTCCCCCCCACTCCAGTTTGTCACACAGTTGAAGTGATTCAAAGTGAAAATAACTTTCTGGAGCAAAGTTGCTGCCAAGAGCAAGATGTAAAACAACCTCAGAGCTGGCAGTCACACAGCACAGCAGACAAGCTCAGCTGACCATCCACTACATTTCCTCCTCTGTACTGACTGGCTTCTTCTGGCTTATGTTACCCCCCCTCCCTGCTGACAGCTTTCTCATTTCACTCAGCACACCTCTGAGATGTATTGGGAAACAGAGGAAATGCTGCCCTGTTGGGCTCACCTATGTTTAACCACAGCTACAACCACAAGCTGCTGTGCTGATGATTTGAGCCACTTCTAGTGCACGTGGTCACTGGGAAAAGCATCCAGGGTATGATGCTCCTGAAACATACTGGATTATCTGAACAAAAATCACCTGTGGTTGCTGTTAGTATTACAATTCTTGTGTGCTTTCAAATCCACACAGTTGAGGACCCTTTTACATACAAAGTAGTTATGACATTATAACCTGCAACTGCCAAAGATGCTTCAAAGGACTGTTCAAACTCATTTTTCTTTGAATTGGGGTGCCTGCTAAAGTACATGCAAATTTCACTGAAATTATCTCTGATTTTACCTCACAGCTTCACGTGGAAGAAAAAAATATATAAAAAGACATCATGCTTGCCAGATTATGGGCTCCTGACTAGAGCTAAACAAGTCGGCTCAAAAGTAGATGGGAAATACAAAATACTAAGTTTTGATTTCTGTTGGAATAAGTACAGGAACTAATCTACATTCATAGTATTCTCTTCAGTTTCATCTCACAATATATTCTACTATGCAGGAAGATTCTATATCCTGCCTCATCGTGTTTTCATATTTGAAATCTGATTAGGTGCAGTGAGATTATCCTGATACTTCTGGTCCATGTTGGATGAACTTCAGGGATTTATATGCTTTATATTTTGCTACAGTTGCATTCACACCTAAATTGAAAAGATGTTTTTATACAAACTTGGAGGTAAAAGTAACTCTAGTAGCATACAGAGTAATTCTAGTAATATACACACAAATGCCTGAATGTTTATCCCACACAGTTTTAGACCAGACCAGGCACAAAAGGACGTTATGGGAAGCTACAAATTTGCATCAAGGCCAAGTGTTTTCTTTAGGTTTAAATAAGTGCCAAACTCTGCCTGTGCCATGCAGAGGCACAGAAGCTGTTTATAGGCTGAATGTGAGGGGTCTTGCTCTAAGGCCAGAGGCCCTTCACAGCCTATACTGCTCTACAATTTTACAAATAGCCATAACTGATGGCAGTATGTAATTAGAAATCAGAAATGACATCTCTCAAAGAGCAACTGCTCTGAGTTCACGATAATTCTGTTAATGTTAGTTCAAAACTTCAGGTAAAATACCACCACTGAATCTCCACCTGTAGCCACTCATGCCATTTTCCCCCTGATGGATTCTGCCTCACCCACTGTGACACTGGGATGGTCCAGTGATCCAGAAGCTGTTTGTTCCACCGTGCAAAGGAGGCCTTTCACAGATAACAGTGACAGGCACAGACTGCAGAAATACAAGCATTTACAAGTACAAAGAGAAAAACATCCAACATTGCCATTTAGGTTTCTCCTTGTGCATGCCTAACATCAAAGGGTCAAACAGTGTACTAAGAACAGCACCACAATAAAAAGAATCCCTCGTATTTTCTGTATCAAAGTCATCATGATGCTGTACCTATATTCCTTTACTTATAGCTTTTACAACAAAGTGGTTATTAAATCTGACACCCCACTTTAACACTGCTCATGGAAAAGGAATTTTTAACCAAGCCCCTTCCTCAGGTGGATTTATCCCTCAACAAGTATGTGAAGATGGATACACAAGAGATACACTCAGGGTGCAAAAACCCAGTAAGATTGTATAGTCTGAGTTTAGATATAGACACATGAAGAAGGCTCATTACATCTTTGGGGAGTTTTCAATATTTTTTTTCTGAGGTTTCTTGGGGGTTGGTTTGTTTCTTCTGAGGGGTAGAGGTTTTTTTGGGTTTTTTTGCAGGCATTGTCACATACATGTTCAAAGCTCACATTTTTCAGATAAGTGTTTGCCTTTTCATTAGAACTTTTATTCTATGGGAGAACACACCTGAGGATAAAAGGATGATCAGAAATTGGAGATTTTGACATCTCTGCCAATACTGGTTCTTTATGAAGTACTAATAGTGCTTTCTAGATACTTAATGTGTAATAACCATCAGAGGAAACATTAGGTTGCTCAAATTTTCTAGGATTTCTTCAGTTATTTTTTGCTATATACTGCAGTCAAGTTGCATTTGAAAATCTGTTTCCTAATCAGAAATCCAATCATCTTTATTACAAAATAATAACAAGGAGAATACAACATAATTTAACTGTAAGAGAAAGTCAATTCAGCTGAATTTTGAACTCTATTTCATGTACTTTTCAAATAAGCTCATTTGCAAGCAATGAGGTGCCAGTTTTTCCTGCTTGTCCCTAATTCT